>JAJPUD010000686.1:270462-303164 GCA_023553655.1 Myrmecobius fasciatus | reverse complement strand
CTCTCTCAGAATTAGATAAATCAAACTACAAAATAAACAAGAAAGAAACTAGGGAGATAAACCAATTGTTAGAACAGTTAGGTATGATAGATCTATGGAGAAAGTTGAATGGAGACAGTAGAGAGTTTACTTTTTTCTCAGCAGTCCATGGAACATATACAAAAATTGACCATATATTAGAGCATAAAAACCTTAAAATCAAATGCAGGAAGGCAGAAATAGTAAATGCATCCTTTTCAGATCATGATGCAATAAAAATCACATGCAATATAAGTCCAGGAGATAATAAACCAAAAGGTAATTGGAAATTAAATAAAAATCTCTCTTTACCTCAATTCACTAATTTTTAAAATAAGCATAATGATAGCATCTTCCTCTCAGGGCTGTTGTAAGGTTCAAATGAGATAAAAATTAAAAAACACTTAGGATAGTATCTGGCATGTATGAAATTACAGGCCTGGAGACAGAAAGGCCTGAGTTCAAATTCAGCTTCAGCCATTTATTAGCTATGTGACCCTGGGCAAGCAAATCACTGTTTGCCTCAGTTTCTTCATCTGTAAAATGAGCCAGAGAAGGAAATGGCAAATGGCTTTAGTATCTTTGCCAAGAAAACTCCAAAATGGAGTCACAAAAAGTCAGACATAATTGAAAACAACTAAGCAAAAAAATTATTGTTGTTGTTATTAAAGGATATATGCAAAAAGACAATGAACATCAGTGTAAAACTTCTTCTACTTCTAACTCCCTTAGCTACTTATGGTCATTTCTGATAATTCATCCTCTGTTTCTTCATCCACAAAATAAAAAAGGATAGGTCCCTTTTCAGTGCTAAATTATATGATCCTATTGTTTGTGGTATATGGAGTGTGCACAATTAAAGTTTATTAACTTAAGCTGAATGGTATTTGCCTTTAAGAAGTCATCTTTTGAGATCCTGGTCACTTCCTGGAACCCAAGTCAGAAGAAAAAAATAGTTGGTGGGAATTAAGACTGGAGCCATCCTATAGAAAAAGTAAGGACATAGCTCTAGGTTTTTCCCAGTCCTGATCATTTAGGTGTTTTGGAGTCAGGGTGACTTGGGTCTTAATCTTAGTTTAGATACTTGTTAGCTGTGTGATCCTAAACAAGTCTGTTAACTTTTCAATGCCACAATTTCCTTATCTATAAAGCAAGGGGATTGTACCCAGTGGTCTCTGCTGTTCTTCCAGCTCCAAATCCATGATCCTTTGACCTGTGACTTTATGACTCCAACTTTAGCAATTTGTCTGTCATAATAAGTGAACACGACACCTTGGTCACAGCAAGATCTTTCTTTTCAAGCCCAGGAACTTCTTAGCATTTTCTAGATCCTGCCCAGAGTCAGCCCAGAGGAAGTTCCTCTCCCTTTCCTTCTACTCTATCTTTCCAAAGTCATTATTTTCTTTTTGTCCGGTGGATGGAAATGTTTCTATTTGAGAGATGTGGTTTTAGCCAAAGGGAAGAGACAGCAGATTCCCAATCGAGAAAATGTAATTCATATGCTGAAAACCTGCATGGGCACACAGGATCCATCTCTCACTCTGAGTGGGGAGAAGGAAGATCCTGGTTCCCTCTCTCCACAAGCAGAACAGTTTTCCCAGCCAGGAACATTCCGCGTCTTAATTTGTTGCTATCGTTTTTTATAAGTACTGTTGTGTGTTCAGATGATTATGAATGGCATTTGGAATGTGTGTCCTCATGTAATTGCTTGTTTCCTACTGAAATTTTGATATAAGGCTTTCTTAGGTTGTTCTCTTCATCTCACGCTTCCTGACAAGGGAGAGCCAGTCATGACTCTGGGGTCCGTATTGATCATCAGAGCATCCATTCCTGCTTCCCCAGTCATCATGTTTCCAGTCATATGTTAGGCCACAGGAATTCCAGTGTGTTCTTTTTGCCTGGGTCACTTGTGAAGATGGAGGAGTGAAAGGAAGGGAATGATTAGTGAAGGAGGACAGGAAGTGGCTAAATATGGGAGTAGCTTGGCCTGCTTCTTGGGTCTACATGGTGGCTTCCACATTGTTCTTGAAAGGCTTGGGGGGCACCAATAGATTATAAATGCTTCTCATACCTTTACCTAGTGTGCCTCAATACTCCAGGGACCTTTGATTATATCAATTTGAGTGTTCTATCCAGTAAATTTCAGAGAAAAATAATTTTTGTGTTTCTGCCTCATTTCCATACAGGGTTCATCAATATGTTGATTTACAAGAGGTCTGTGACATATAGAAAAGATTTGGGGGCCCCTCTCCTAAGCTCTCTTTTCCCTCTCTCCCCACCCTCCCTCCCCCAGGAAGTCTTTTTTTTGAAATGGGAATCTGCATTCCATGAGGAACGAAACTTGAACCTTAGAGGGGGGCAATGTTGAACCCATGGAATAAGAATGGGCTCTAAAACTGGACAAAGCATACACTCCCCAAACCTAATCAGAACCACCTGGACTTTCTCAAGGCCCAATAACTAGCCAGGAGGCATTAAGCATTTGAACTTGACCTGTACTGAAATGAAGCCAGGCTGTACAGAAAGCAAGGTTCATTGTCAGTTTACAGGAATAAACTTACATTTCTGGAGAGGCAATGTAGTGGAAAGAATGCTAGCCTGGGAGTCAGTTAAAAAGGGAACAAGTATTTATTGAGTTCCTACTATGTGGCAAGTACTTTACAAATACTATCCTTTTGATCCTCACAATAATCCTTGGAGGCAGATGCTCTAAGATTATCCCCATTTTACAGAGCAGGAAACTGAGGTAAACAGAAATCAAGAAACTTGCCTGAGGCTACACAGCTAGTAAAATCTCAGTTTCTGCTGTTTTCAGGCCCAGCATTCTCACAACTGGAATATGTAGTAAATGGGAGACCTAGTTTTAATACCGAAGTATAAACCAAGTCATTCAAGTTCCTTTGGCAGAAGTGCAGGGACAGGCACTTAAAAAATGTACCGGGGGCAAGAAGCATAAAATGCTTTCAAATCATCTTTTTAAGACAAATTCCTTTGGTGGGTAAGAGCACCATGGAGAAGAAGCATTTAATCTCATAGCTTTCTAGGTCAACTAATGATTCTTGCTAAGTAAGTACAAGGCTCAGTTGTTTGTTTCTATGATCTTGAAAGTAACCTTTACATTCTAGCACTCTGTGAGAATAGCCCCTCTTAGCCCTTTCCTAGTTAACATCTAAGACCCCGAGGCCCAATTTTCCCATATGTGAAATGAGAGAAATGTCATTCCCTAGCTCAAGGAATCATTTTAAGAAAAGTGTTTTGTAAACTTTGAAACTCTATAGAAATATGAATAATTATCAACTCCTTATCCTCATCATCTTTGGATAATAACAAAAATACTGGTAATAATATTTTGGTTTTGGATTTCCTCCTTTTCATGGGAGAATCTTAGAGCCATTTGTGAAGGGTAATTATTCCTTTGAAATATTCCCCAAAGGCTTAGGGTGCATTTTAATGTGTAGAATGATACAGAGCAGGTTTCAATTGGGTAATGACAGAACTTGACTGTTACAAATAGCCCTGAATATTCTCTCAAATCTTTCATGATTTTTCTATAAAGCCCTTCCTAGGAGGAAGTTCTTTGTTCTTCTGTAAATCATAGTATTCAGTTTCAAAGATGGTTTGTGTTACATCATTGCACCATCATGCATTGTACATTATAGATTGTGTTACATCATTGATTCCAACAGAAGTACCTATAGATTCCAGGACAAAAACTTTTCTGACTGCTAAATTCTTCTTTGTTCTCCCTTACTCAGGGCCAAGACTAAGGGGAAGGCAAGTTAGGGTGGTGTTGTTTGTCTTTCCTTTTTAAAAAGTCTAGACTTTCATGGGAATTGGATTTAAATGAGGCAGAGCAGCAGAGTCATTAGCCTCACTTTGTCTTCTAGAGTCATTTAAGGCCAATGGCAAGAAAAAAGTCAAGATGACTGGTGATGGCGCAGGATGCAATGGGTGACCATGTGTTCTTTGACATCTGACCAAGTGCTCCACAATGCCTGCCTCAGCTGCCTTCTCACAGCCTCTGTACTCTGAAGCTCTTGCACTCTGATTCTATAATTTCCATTGCTGGTAAAATTGTTCTCTTCAAGATTACTTGAAGGGGTCTACTTGCCATACATTTGACTGGACACTCCCCATATTTCTGGGCTCTTGTCCTTGATTATGAGTTTTCATAGAAGGGAAAAATAGGGAGAAATCCATGAGAGCATTGCAGTGCAGTTCTTGTGGTGAAGCCATGACATGATGATAATGACCAGGAGAAAGGCATGATAGGGGTGTGCCAGGTGTGACCTGTGGACGGAACTGGACCCATTTAACATGGACTTGAATACTATTTCATATCTGGCATTGGGATTTTATGTCTATTATCTTTTCTTCTCGACTAGATTTTTAGTTTTCCAGGCAGGGTAGGGATTGTCTTTGACTTTTTTTTATATTCCTCAAATGGTTAAACATGTGGTAGGCATGTTAGGCTATTGGAACAAATTGTTCTCATTTGCCCATTCTGTCTGGGAAAGTCTTTATATGCTTGGGTAGACAACCCCCTAACTCACCAACAGGTTTGAAGTCTGTTTGCTGAAATGATTTTCCTAGGTATGTGACTATTGTACATGCTAAAGCTTCTTGGAGCAATAAGTGAGACATGGTGTAATGATGAGAAGAAAGGCTAAGAATGGGGTCATGGGCAATCAGAGACACTTTAAAGTATTACTTTTATAAATATGTGCAAGATGAAAACTTATGGAGGAAACCACCAAACTGTGCTGCCTAGGATCACTAACTAATTTCACCTTGGTCCTTAACATTGCACAAGAAAATAATATGATCATAGATTTAGAACAGAAAAGAAATTTACAGGTCATTTAATCCAAACGCTCATTTCTAGATGGTGAAAATGAAGCCAGAAGGACTTAAATAACTTGCCTGTAGTCACAAAGATATTGAGTGGCTGAGCTGGCACTGGAAACTAAGTGCTCTGACTTCTGATGAAGTACTGTTTCAATGAGTTAGAGGCAATAGGGAGCCACTGATGTTCAGAACTTCAGAGATGGGAGGGAACTTTAATGTCAACTAGGCTAGTCCCTTAATTTTTTAAATTTTATTTTTCTCTCTTTTTAAATTGAAGTTTTTTTATTTTAAAAATATCAAGAATAATTTTTCACCACTGACTCTTGCAAAACCTTGTATTCCAATTTCCCTCCCTTTCTCCCCCACCCCAGATAGCAAGTAATCCAATATATGTTAAACATGGTAAAAAAAAATAAATCCAATATAGGCATACGTATTTATACAATTATCTTGCTGTACAAGAAGAATCAGATGAAAAAGGAAAAAAATGAGAAAGAAAATAAAATTCAAAAGAAGTGAAAATGCTAAGTTGTATCCACACAAAATTCCCACAATCCTCTCTCTGGGGGTAGATGGCTCTCTTCATCACAAGATCATTGGAATTTAGACCTTTAATTTTACAGTTGAGGAAACTGAGATTCACAGATATCAAATGACTACTTAAGGTGACACATGTAATAAATAGAAGAGGTACAATTCAGACAGTCCCTCCCACTCAAAATTCATCACTCTTTCCATTAATGCTAGGCTGTCTTTATTAATTCCTAACTCACATCATACTCCCTGTAGTTCCTGTTCCAAATTTTTCTTCCTCTTTGAATCTCCAATATACCCCCAAACCTGTCTCTCTCTCTGCAGATGACCTTACCTCAAACTTTTACATAGATAATTGGATCATGGGTCATTCCACTGTAAATTCTTTGATCTCCTCTACAACATACCTCAAAGTTTATATTTTTAGTCTCTTCTCTTTCCCTGGGATAGCTTTCCTCTTTGATAAGGACTAACTGTTTCAATTGATTTTTGGTTTAGTAACCTGCTCTCCAGGAGCCATTACTTCTTTCCTTTTCTACTAGGTTCTCTTCCTTCAAACATGATTAGCTCTCATTTTTCTAAAACAAACCTCCTTTCGACCCTGCAACTTCCTCAAGAGAGTATTCTCTCCCTCTTCCTCTCCTTCTCCCTCTCCCTCTCTCTTCCTCCCTCTTCCTCTCTTTCTTCCCCACCTCACTCACTACTCTTTCTTCCTCTCCCTCCCCCTCTCTTTCTTTCCTCTTTTTTCTCTCCTTCTCCCCTCCCATCATTGCTGAATATCTGTAAAGAGTGATACACATTCACTGCTCCCACTGACTTACACACTGTGTATTCCTGAAGCTCTTGCAAAATGATTCTATAATTTCCATTGCTGGTGAAATTGTTCTCTCCAAGATCCCTTGAAGTTGTCTACTTGCTGTAAATTTGACTGTTCATTCCCCATGTTTCTGGGTTCTTGTCCTTAATCATGTGTTTTCATAGAAGGATAGATGAGAGAGGATTCCACAAGAGCATCGCAGTTGGATTCTTATGGTGAAGCCATAATGATAATGACCAGGAGAAAGGAATGATAGGGGTGTGCCAGATGTAATCTGTGGACTGAACTGGACCCATATCACTGAGCAAGTATGGAGGGAGGGGAAGGAAAAATAATATATACTCTTTTGTCCCTTTTTTTCTATCAGAGAAGAAGTAGAATTTTACTGTTTGCTAGTTAATTGTTTGGACTTGGTGTTTCCATTTGTCCGTCCTAGACTTTTTTTTTTTTTTTTTGAGTGGTAAGCGGGTTGTGGAAATTTTGTTCTCTTACTTTCATGCTTAAGCCATTAACCTATGATAAAATGTATTAAGTGAGAAAAACCAGGCTATTTGCTGGGTTTAATAAACAAAGCGAGATCAAGGAAAGAGGATTTTCCCCTTTCAGAGAAGGCAGACATTTTTGTTCTGCAAAACTGAGCTAGGAAGAAGAGTCACAGAGAGAGAGAGAGGGCCAGTGTCATATTCTATAAGTACATGGTAAAGAACTTAAAACCACAACATAGGAAGAAACTCTTCAATTTCATTTCTTTTTCTTTTGAAAAAAATTATAAAAGGGGAGATTAAATGAGGCAGAGTAAAGTGACTTGTCTGGGGCCATGCTGCTAGTAAGTATCTGCAACTAGATTTGAACTCAGACTCCATATTCAGCACTCTATCTACTGTGCCATCTAACCATCAAACATCCAATGTTACCAGTGCCTGAATTCACTCATGACCCCCCAGAGGTTAGACAAGTAAATGCAAAATATATACCAAGTATAGATCAAGTAATTTTAGGAGACACGAGCAGCTGGGGTTGATGGGGAGTGGGAGGGAAATGCTGTGAGATCCTACTATAAGTAGATGGCTCAGGAGTGTTAGACCTAGGAGACCAGAGTTAAAATCCAGTTTTATATACTTACTAGCTATGGGATTCTAGGCAAGTCATTTAACCTCCGTTTCCTTAATTATAAAATGGAGAGAGAGGATCTTATATGTACTTTATTTTTAGGTTTTTTTATGAGAGTCAAATGAGATGAATATATTTTTTAAAATATCTTAGTACAGTGGCTAGCACATAGTAGGTGCTTAATAAATGCTTGTTTCCTTTTGGCTTCCTTATGTAGAAAGTCATACTGGAACTGAGCTTTGATGGTAAATAGAGACTTTAAGAGGCAACGCTGGGAGATTGTAGACATGAGAAAGACATGGAGTTGGGAAGTGAACTGTTATGTATGAAAGACAGAAAATGGGTGTTTGGTTGGAACACAGAGTGTGTGAAAAGGAGTAATGTACCTGGAAAAGTGAGCTGAAGCCTGATTATAAGAGCTTTAAATCAGACAGATGTAAACAGAGGAGCTTGGATTTGGCCCTAGTGGCAATAAGAAGATACCCAATGAAGCTTTTCAAGCATGAAAGTACATTAGGAATATCAAGCTGCCAGTTATGGTTAGGGAGACCAAGTAAAAGACTATTATAATAGTTCATATGAGAGTTTATGTGACACTGAAGTAGGGTGGTAGATGTGGGAGTAGAGAGAAGGAGATGGATGCAAAAGAAGTGTGGAGATAGAATTAATAGTGCTTGGCATATAGTAGGTGTTAAATAAATGCTTATGGTTTCTTTCCCTTGAGAAGTCCTGGTAACTGTTTCGACATGGTAAATGAGGTTGCAAATCTGGGTAATTGGATAGAAATAAGGAATTTAATAAGAGGGGTGGTTTAAATGGAGGAGAAAGGGTAAAATAAGTAAGAGAGAGAATATAGACAAAAATGAGAAAAAAGATTCAAATTAAACATTTTAATTACAATGTATTCTCATAGCTTCTGGTGGACAAACACATGAGGGAACAAATATTAATCTTACTTAGGGACCACATGCACATATCCATATTCAGACATTACTCTGGAGCTATAGTTTTCTAGACCATGCATTGGACCCAGCTCTGATCAGCAAAGGGGTCAACTCTTTTTTTTTATTAAAGCTTTTTATTTGCAAAACATGTGTATGGGTAATTTTTCAACATTGACTCTTGCAAAGCTTTCTGTTACAAATTTTTCCTTCCTATCTCCCACCTCCTCCCTTAGATGGCAGGAAGTCTAATATATGTTAATTATGTTAAAATATTTGACAGATCAAATATTTGTATATATATTTATACAGTTATCTTGCTGTACAGGAAAAAAATCTGAGAAGGAAAACATAATGCAAGCAAACATCAATAGAGAGTGTGAAAATGCTATGTTGTGGTTCACACTCAGATCCCATGGGCCTCTCCCTGGATGTGAATGGTTTTCTTCATCACTGAACAATTGGAACTGGTTTGAAACATCTTATTGTTGAAGAGAACCATGATCTTCAGAATTGATGACCATATAGTCTTATTGTTGCTGTGTACAATGATCTCTTGATTCTGCTTGTTTCACTCAGCATCAGTTCATGCAAGTCTCTCCAGGCCTCTCTGAAATCGTCCTGCTGGTCGTTTCTTACAGAACAATCATATTCCATAACATTCATATACCATAATTTATTCAGCCATTCTCCAATTGATGGGCATCCATTCAGTTTCCAATTTCTAGCCACTACAAAAAGGGCTGCCACAAACATTCTTGCACATGTGGGGCCCTTTCCTTCCTTTATAATTTTTTTGGGATATAAGCCCAATAGAAATGCTGCTGGGTCAAAGGGTATGCACAGTTTGATAACTTTTTGAGCATAGTTCCAAATTGCTCTCCAGAATGGTTGGATCCGTTCACAGTTCCACCAACAATGCATCAGTGTCCCAGTATTCCCACATACCCTCCAACATCCGTCACTATCTTTTCCTGTCATTTTAGCCAATCTGACAGGTGTGTAGTGATATCTCAGAGTTGTCTTAATTTGCATTTGTCTTATCAATAGTGATTTGAAGTACCTTTTCATATGACTAGAAATAGTTTTAACTTCATCCTCTGAAAATTGTCTGTTCATATCTTTGACCATTTATTGATTGGAGAGTGGCTTGAATTCTTATAAATATGAGACAATTCTCTATATAATTTAGAAATGAGGCCTTTATCAGGACCCTTAAATGTAAAGATGAGTTCCCAATTTATTGCTTCCCTCCTAATCTTGTCTGCCTTAGTTTTGTTTGTACAAAAACTTTTTAACTTAATAAAATCAAAATTATCTATCTGGTGTTCAATTAAGAGTTCCAGTTCTTCTTTGGATACAAATAAGGAGCCAACTCTTAAATGTTCACTAGGAAGATCTACATTTTGGAAATCAGCAAAACCACAAAGTGGGGCTTGATGTAATGTTTTGTTGATTGTCTAGATTCCAGCTTTTTAAACTTTTGGGTTGAGACCCCATGTGAGGTCTCATAACTGAATGTGGGGGGTCATGAAATTATTATTTATTGTCAATAAATGTTTGATTTGTATACTTATTTAATATACCCATATATCTGGAGTCAAATAAAAATTTCTCTGGTGAAAAGGGATTGTGAGTGCAAAAAGTTTGAGAAGCTCTGGTCTAGATCTAAGAAAGTCATGAAGAAAATGTTCATAATGCAGATTCAATTCAAAAGCATTTTGCTTTCTGAGAGCATCTTGTTAAATACTTACCTGCAAACACTTGATTTTAGCTTACCTTGACATTTGTAGCCTTACAAAAGATGTTCTCTGACAATAGTCAGGTAATACTCTAGAGTAAGTAATTATCTACCTTCCCCTCTGTTCTATTGTATAGGTGGGGGAAATTCAAGCTTAGAAATAAGTGACTTGTGTATGCAGTCATGAGTGGCAGATTCAGATCTTGGTATATGACCCCAAACCCTAAGTTCTTTCCTTTGCTGTCTCTTACATGATCTTGTATCAAACAATTTACCATGAACTTGAATACTATTTCATATCTGGTACTGGGATTTTATGCCTATTATCGTTTCTTCTCAACTAGATTTTTAGCTTTTCCAGGGTAGGGATTATCTTTGACTTTTTTTTTTTTTACATTCCTCAAATGGTTAAACATGTGACAGGCAGGCAATAAATACCCTCAATATGAGTTTTTAACAAATATTTATTTAGCACCTACCACATTCTAGATAGTGCAGCTAAAGTGGTACAATGGTTAGAGTGCTAGGTCTGGAGTCAGGAAGACTCAACTTTGTGAGTACAAATCTGGCTTTAGATACTTATTATCTGTGTGACCTTGTTTGCTTTAGTTTTCTCATCTATAAAATGAGCTGGAGAAGGAAATGTTAAACCACTCCAATATATTTGCCAAGAAAACCCCAAATGAGGTCAAAGTCGGACACAACTGAAAACAACTTAACAAAAAATATTCAACGGTGTCATGTTGTGTCTGTGAAATGATGTTCAAGTTAATCTTCTAATCTGTAAAAGGATGGAGGCTGTATCTTTTAAACCTGCTCCGTCTCTAAGTCTAATATCCTACTTACAATATAGAGAATATGAATTAAGATGGGAAAGGTAAGTTGGAGCCAAATTGTGAAGGGTCTTGAATGTTAAGCTAATGAATTTTTATTTTATTTCATAGGCAATGGAGGAGAAACAGAAAGTTCTTAGCAAAGGAGATATATGAATTAGGAAAATTCAGTAGCTGGCTTCAACTGTGCATGCCCTTTGACTCAGCTATAACACTACTAAGCCTAAAACAACCAGAGATCCAAGAAAAAAGGGGAAAAAAACTATATGAAAAATATTTATAGTAGCTCTTTTATGGTAGTCAAAAAAAAAAGGAGATGAAGGTGGTATTTTAATTTGGGGAAAGGCTAAACAAATTATGATACATGAAGAAAATGACTATTATTATGCCCTAAGAAATGATGATATAGATAGTTGCAGAGAAAATATTTATGAAAGACATCTATGAAGTGATATAGAGAAGAAAATAATTTTTGCAATGGCCACAGTACTATTGAGAAAAATAATTTTGAAAGTCTTTAGAACTTTTATTAATTCAGTGATAAACCATGGGTCCAGAAGACTGAAAATGAAATAAACCATTCACCTCTTGACAGAGGTGAAGAAATTAAAATGAAGAGAGAAAGAGAGATATATATTTTAGGGTATGGCCATTGTGGGAATTTGTTTTTCTGGATTCTGCATGCTTATAATTAAATGCTTATTTTATTTATTTGTTGTTTGGTGGAGAGGAGAGCTACAAATGCATCCAGAATAAATAAATTAATTTTTAAAAAAGACAATTAATTAACAGTAGTGTGAAGGAAAAATGTATTACAGAAAAGAATAATTAAGGGCACAAAGCCAGGTGAGATAATTAATAACAGTCTATATAAAGGATGAAAATTAACAAAACAATGTGGATAGAAAACTGGTCTAAAATCCAGTGTGACCTGAGTTGAAAGGCTGATTTTGATTCATATTGGGAGGGAAAGACAATTTACCCTTTTTAATGCTCTAGGAAACTCTTCAAGATGAAGAGTATGTACTGAACTGCATTTTTTAGATGGAATTTTCTCAAAAGGTAGTTTCCTGTACTAAGGAAATCACATGATCCTATCTGTATAGACTGTGGTGTCAATGGGTACTTAAAGGAGACAATACAACAAAGTAGAAAGAAAAGGCTTTGAGAGACAGAAGAAACAAGCCACATCTGCTTTTTATAATGATCCTTGGAGGTTATCATTGTCATTTTACATTTGAGGAAATTGAGGCAGACAAAAATGAAATGACCTGCCCACCTAGTGGTGGCACTTAGTAAGTATCTGAAGCTGGAATTGAAGTGAGGTCTTCTCAGTGCCAGACCTAAGGTTTTATCCATAATGCCACTTAGCCAAAGACTGCATCTGACTCCCACTTATTATCTGTATAACTTAAGATAGTAACTTTCCCCTCTGGGAAAGTCTAATGAGGCAATTGATTTAAATGATCATTAGAGTTCTTTCTAGGAGCATTCAGTTGACACAGTATCTAAAGTGCAGAGCCCAGAGTCAGGAAGACTCATCTTCCCGAGTTCAAATCTGGCAATTAGGCAAGTCACTTCACCCTGTTTGCCTCAGTTTCCTTATGTGTAAAATGGCAAAACACTCCAGTTTCTTTGTCATGAAAACCCCAAAGGGGATCATGAAGAGTCTGTCAGACATGACTGAAAAATGGCTGAACAACAACTGAAGAGTCCTTTCTGGCTCTAAGAATTTCCAGAAATGTTTACAATAAACCATACCAAATTCAAATAACATTTATCTAGGTTTGAATTTTTCCCAGTTATAGTACTATGCTAAACTCAGTTCTTACCATTTGTTAAAATTTCAGTATCAGCATTTACACTTCAGAAATAAGTCAAACACTACAGAAATTGGGACTTGATTTATTGTCTTTATTATATAGACTTAAGAAATGATGAAGAAAATGTTAATAATGTTCTTTTTCGTCTTCCCCTCCATTCTTGCTCCCCCCCCTTTCTTCCCAGTCAGGGGTTGTTAAACACTTACCAGCTCACCCTTATATATACCCCCATACCATGGTGACTGAGAGATATTTATTGCTGTGTGGGAGAGAAGACAGAAAAGAGGGATGAGTAGAAACAAGCCCAATGCTTCAGTTGGTTTGTGTTTGTGTGGTCTCTCTGGCATACAAGATCATTGACCCCTGAGAGTCAGAGTTTTGAGCTGAAGTCTGGAGATGGTTCATTTAGAAAAGACCTAGGCAGATATGGCAGCTATTTTTAAGGATTTGAAGAATGGTCAGACTTGTTTTGCTTGAAGGGAGTAGAAGAGGAGAACTAATGTAATTGGTGGAAATGGCAAAGAAGCAAGAGAGAACTTGTAACCGCTGAAGTTATTTTGAAGGGAAGTGGGCTCCTTTGAGAGGTAGGAGACTCCATTTCTTTGTAAGTCTGTGAGTGAAGATTAAATAACCAACTGGATGAAGATATTGTAAAGGAGATTCTAATTTGTGTTTGGGTCAAACTAGGTAGTATCTGAGCTTTTTCCAACTCAGAGTCTGGATGCTTATGACATATATGACTTTGGCAAGTTAGTTTTTCCTTCTATAAAATGGCATTAATAATATTCAAACCACTTCATAGACTGATTGATAAATACATAAACCATTTACTTTATTTATTATGTGCCAAGCACAGTGTTAAGTGCTGGGAATACAAATAAAAACAAGAATAGAAATGACCCATGCCCTAAAGGAAGTTACATTCAAAAAGGGGAAGGCAATATATTAAATATATTAAAAGGGCAGTTAGGTGGCATAGTGGATAGAACACCAAGCCAAGCCTGAAGTGATCAAGACTCACTTCCATGAGTTCAAATCTGGCCTCAGTTATTTACTAGTTGTGTGACCCTGGGCCAGTCCTTAATCCTGCCTGCTTCAGTTTCTTCATCTATAAAATGAGCTGGAGAAGGAAATGGCAAACCACTACAATATCTTTGCCCAAATCAGGTCACAAAGAATCAAATATTATTGGGGAAAAATGATTGAACAACAAAAAAAATTAAAAGGAGTTATATATTATATAATGTAATATATTAAAGGGAGGGACAAAAGTCCAGAGAAGAATTAGAAGGATAGCCAGGAGAGAAGCAGAGTAATTGTAAGAAAAATGCTTTGTAAATCTTTAACTGCTTTAAAAATGTGAACTGTTATAATATTCCTGAAGAGCACATATTTGGGAGCTTCCCAAGAAAACCAAGTCGCTTTCCCCAAAGACACTCTGCCCTTTGCCCTAAGCTGATGGCATCTTGGATTGGTTGCACCTCTAATTAACTTGATTGCTTTTCCCTTATGAAAAGGAAAACAGCAAATTCATTTGAGATTTGGATGTATTCTAGATGGCTCTTGCCTCCCAGATGGTGCCCATCAATTGCTGACATACAAATAAAATTAGAGGAAATCTGGTTTCTCAGTATTTATCTCTTTGGCAAAGCATGCAGAAGCTGACACTGAATCAAAATTATGGTGTAGAAAGTAGCAGGGCAAGACCCTGAATTCCTAGTTCTTAGGAGATGCTTTCAACTTCTTATCTTTTTGGAACAATTAAAAATGTTGGCTGCCTGATACCTTTCTGTTCAGGCCATCTGGGCTGCTGTCTTCTAGTCAGCAAACTGTGAGCCTTTTTGAGAACAAGGGCTGTCTTTTGCCTTTGTTGTTACCTCAGTGCTTAGAATAGTACCTAGAACATAGTAGGTGCTTAATAAATATTTATTGACTGTCATAGGTCAAAGGATCATAGATCAATGTTTGCAAGGGACCTCACTGACTATCTAGTCCAAAATCCTTATTTTATAGATGAGGAAAATTGAATCCCAGATTAAATGACTTGTCCATAGCTATACATACAGTAAGTAGTAAAGGCAGATAATAAAATATTCAGCTACTCAGGGAAGGTAATTGAGGGTGAGGCATGATTTCTAAACAGTAGTTCACTAAGAATCTTCTGCAAAAGTTGACTATATTGAAGATTGCCTGCCATCATGGAGAAGACCCTGGATTTAGAAATATTCTATTATTTTTTGTTGCATACTTTAGTAATTCTACTTCCCTGAGGTTCAATTTTGTCTTCTTTAGGTCAGAGATAACAATTCATACAGAATCTGAAGTTAGTTGGATAGAACACTGAATGTGAAATCAGAAAGACTTGAGTTTGAATCCTAATTTGGACACTTAACTAGCTGTGTAACCATAGGCAAGTCACTTACTCTCTATTTGCTTCAGTTTCCTCATCTGTAAAATGGGGATAATAACAGCACCTATCTCCCCGGGTTGTTGTGAGGATCAAATGAGGTCATGTTGGGTAAGTGCTTTACAAATCTTAAAGCTTTATATAAATGGTCGTCATAAAAATAGTGACAAAATGTTTTATTTAATATATTTACTATTATTAATACCTATTCCACAGGAGTTTAATGAGGAATTTTGTAAACCTTAGAAAGCTTAGAAAGGGGAGCATTGGTTTTCTCTGGGTGCTTTTTTATATAATGGTATCTAGGGGACAGAAATAGAAAACAGGGCCCTTCTCTCTTTCAAGTTTCTGGGCCAACAGAAGTTTTTCAGAGTGGGAATATATGAGTAGGAAGCACTGGGTGGAGTTGGCTCTTGGTCCTAGAATCACTTATGCAGTTTCGTGGCCTCTCAATGGAAAAGTCATCACAGACAGCTTTTTCCCCTCTCCTTCTGTTCATCACACTGTGGATTGGGAGAGAATCAGGAGGAGGAAAGAAAGAAGGGAAGGAGGGAGGAAGAGAGGGAAAAAAGAAAGAAGAAAAAGGGGAGATGCCTACATAGAGATAGAGATAGAGAGAGAGAGAGAGAGAGAGAGAGAGAGAGAGAGAGAGAGAGAGGAAATTCTATGAAAATAGAAAGTGATCATACCTATTGAAAAGTCAAGACTTTTCCTAGCAACCCCCTCCTAGATCCTCTCACCCTCTCAGCTTACTCTAACTGTGCTTCCATCTACATGCCTTCTCAAAAAGTGGAAGACAATCCTGTATCCCAGAACCTTAGGCTGGATCCATCTTCCCTTGGCCTTTCTAGAAGTACTAATTCTGGGACAAGGGGGAGAGGGGATGATGTTCTTGGCACTGAGCCCTTCTGGTTTTACTTGGTGACTATGTTCTGGGGATAACTTTTGCCCAATCTTGTGTCTGATGTGTTCAAGACAAATGTACACAGTGTTGGAGGCACTTTGCTGGTAAGGAACTCTTAGAACAGGAAGAAAAATAAGAAAGAAGGAAAGAAAAAAAAGGAGGAAGGAAGGGGAAAAGGAAGAAAAAGGAGGAAGGAAGGAAATAAGAGAGGAAGGCAAGGAGGGAGGAAGAAAGGGAGGAAAAAGGAAAACAGTAGGAGTGGTAACTGGAAGTTATATGGTACTTTAAAGTGTTTGCAAAACACTTTGCCTATGTTGTTTTATTTGATCTTTTTGACTAGATAACCTCTTATGTTCTTTATAGAACACAATTCTAGAAACTTAAAGGATCCTAGTTAGATATCTAGGCTCCTACAATATATAGTATGTCCTATATGCCAGGAATATAAGACAAAAATAATACTGACCCTGGCCCTTAAGGAACTTAGCCTATCAGAGGATATATACAGATGTTTATGGATACATACTGTTTCTAGAAATGCATGGTGGAAGTACCTTGCTCCCTCTCCACCTCAGAGCAGATACTGTATCCTCTATTTCCTGTTGGTTTGCTGCAGAGTAAAGAAAAACATTTTAATTGGCTGCTGAGAAGGATCTCAGTATGCGTATGTTTATATGTACAAAATACAGACAATAACAATAGCTAACATTTACATAGTGCTTACTATGTGCCAGTTCCTGAACTAAGTACTTTACAATTATTATTTCATTTGATCTTCACGGTTATTATTATCAGCCTTTTACATATGAGGAAATTGAAACAATCAAAAGTTAAATGACTTGCCTGAAATTAGATTATGAATGTAGGTCTTCTTGACTCCAGTTTGAGTTACCAAATCTGCTAAACCACCTAGCAGACAAAGTCAATATAAGGTAAATTGGGGATAGGGTAGGAAGGCACTAGCAGTAGGGGATAAGAATAAGAGCTGACATTTTGGTTTAGCTCTAAAGAAAGTTGGGGATCTCAAGAATCAGAGTTGAGGGGGAATACATTCGAGAGAAGAGGTGGGAAAGAAACAATTTACATAAGGCAGAGAGGTAAGTGATGGGAAGGATTATGGGAAGAAAGAGCAATTTGGCTGGACTCAGGACACTGATTCTTTCTCTCTCTAATCTTCCTTAATTTCTGTCAGTTTTCTTTGTGTCTTCCTCATCCCTTCCTTAATTTTTCTCTCTCCTTTCTCTGATTCTATAGATGATAGGTGATTTTAAAAAATCCTTGACTTGGGGATTCTGCTTCAGAGAAAGACATCCCTTAAAGAACTAGGCAGCAACTGGGACCCTGAGGGCAGGAAGTCTGTTACTGTTTTAGAAAGGTCAGAAATGCCACCTTTTGCAAGGCAAAACTCCACTTCAGGCTTTGCGTCCTCTTTACATTCTTCAGTGGTCATTCTTCAGTGGGGCCAGTTTTCATTGCCTTTGACCTGGAGAAAATCAAAGCTGATTTATATGGGGGCCATGGGAGCCAAATTACAGGAAGGTAGGATAGGGACCTGGAGAGCCAGCTTTGAGCCAGTAGATATGAAACATCCCATGTATTTGTGGGCACAAATGTCTTTGGAACTGTCCTCAAGCACAGGAACCAAAACAAAACCATAGTTATTTTGCAGGCGGCTGGTACATTCCTTCCACAGCTCATCACCCTGTAATCGAGCCCCTTTGCCCTCCACACTCTGTGGCGGCATAAACAAAAGTGGTTTCCTTTCACACAATACTGAGCTGTCTTCTATCTGTCAAGTTGGTTTCCATGTCTCTGGACAACTGGAATTTTGGCTCAATAGCAGTGGGACTGAGATGGAAGAGAGGAAACTTTTTGTTTTGCAGGGGATAGCTGGCTTCCTAATTTCCTAATAAGGAAGGATGTGGTGATTAAGGAGATAGAGATACAGAAAAATAGAGACAGAGATAGAAAGATGTGATATACAAAAAAAAACCAATATTAGTACCTGTTGGGGAAAAACATGAAGGACAAAATCCCTTTTATTTGCTGTAATGGTTTAGAAGGCCTTGCTATTGATGAACTGTTTACCTTGGACATTTTCTGAGGTTCAATTACCTTTTCTAAAGTGAGAGGGTTGAATGAGTTGAATTCTAATATCCCTTTATTCTATAATTCTATATGTAATGCATTTATTCTCCCTAAAGCCAGTTAGTCTGATAGGTTGTATGCTGCTCACAGAACTGGCTCTCCATAGTATTCTAGGAATAATCTTGAGGGGTTAGGGTTTACAATTGTTGTTATGTATTATTATTTTATATTGTTATTATGTTATTGAGAATCTATCCAATGTGTTTCCCCCTAACATCAATTGTCTTAATAGCCTCCTGATATCAATGGATCAACTAACATTAGCTTTTATAGCCAGGACTAAAGTGTGGCAACATTCTTCCTATCACCAAACCTGGGAATACTATCCTCTCTACACCAACCGTCTGTCTCTAGGGAGAGTGGATTCCACCTTAAACTGATTGCTTCAAAACAGTCATTTACTGTTCCAGTGGTGGAGATGCTGCTTCTTGGCTCTGGAACTCCTTTTTCTCCTTTGAAAGGTCGATTCTCAGTATGGCATAGATCCCTTGTTGCAGGACACAGTGTTTTGGCTGTAGGGGTGAAATCACTGTTGGGCTAACTCAAACAATTCACTCCTTATGGTTGACTCCTTACTGGACATGACTTCACAACTAATGGAAGGCTCTATTCCTGACTCTAGCTGCTAGAATTCCAAAGCTGTACTGGCCAGCTGGACTTTACAATTTTAACCTGGTTTTTCCATCTTCAGTATTCATTTGTCCCAAATCAGTAAAGAATAAAGAAAAGAGATAGAAGAATGAGGTACTATGCATTCTGGACACATAGTACTGAGACTGGTAGGGTGGGTGGTAAAGTTCCTTTTCCTAGCAGATCTCAGTAGTTTTTCCTTTTTGGAAAGCTATTAAGGAGAATAGCAAGAATTCTTCTGATTTAAAATTTTGTATACATACTGAGATCCTTCACAGTAGCCAATTAAGATGTTTTTCTTTACTCTGCAGCAAAACAACAGGAAATAGAGGATACAATGTCCGATCTGGAGAGGGAACAAGGTGCTTCTACCATGCATTTCTAGAAGCAGGCACAAAAGCCCTATCATGTAGGTTGGTACTAAACAAAGAAATTCTGTACATGTCCTAGATCTAAGCTTTCATTGTCTAGTTCTCTCATTATTGTGAGATGCTAAAGAGAAAATGACAATATTGCCTAACACTCTTTAAGGTAACTGCTATCATCTGAGACAAGGTACATGGGAATCTAGGTCTAGCTGGCAACATGGAAGTAGCATTGAATTTGGGATCAGAGTAGCTGGGTTCAAATCCAGATTGCTATTTACTCCTTGTGTGATGTTGGATCAGTTACCGCCTCTCCTATATGGGATTTCCTCATCAGTAAAATAAGATCTATCTAATCCTGGAATAATATCTCTTCTTTTCAGATCCAGATAGATCCTATGGTTTACATGTCATAGTATGATCTAGTACAACACTCTGAATGTAATTAATTACTGGCTCTGTTGTTGTGAAGATCATAGTATTACTGGGCTACTTCTCAGCCATCTCTCTGCCTTCAGATGAAGAAAGCTCAATTTTTTTCCCTGAAAGAGAATAGCTGCTTTTTTTTTTTACAGTAATCATATTTTCTATCTCAAGTCTTTTCTGGGTTCCTCATCATCTATACAGCTACCGCAATGATTTCCTTACAACATAGGTATGGTGTGATATTCTTCTGCTCAGAAAGCTCTGGTGGCTCTCTCTTGACAGCACAATAAAATACAAATTCCTTCATATGAGATTTAAAGTCCTTTCACAGTTTCTTTGCAGTCTATTTTTCAAGGCACAAATTACTCTTTTTCATCCACACTGTTTTCAAGCTGGCTTGTTTCCTGGACTCCTCAGCCAAAACATTCCTTCTCCCATCTCTCAGCCTATTGTTTTTCCCCCAATAGAGTGTAAGGATCTTGTGGGCAGAGACTGTTTCCTTTTTTGCCTTTTCCTTGCACATATAAGCTTGTGGAATGAATTGATACCTAATTTAGCTTATTCCTTCTTATGGGTAACTTCTACCTAATATATCTTTGTAAGAATAAATGTGATTACTTTTTTATGATGAATTTTATTTCATTTAGAACAATTCAACAGTAATTAAAAATAATTATTCAGTACCTTTTAATTGTAAAGTGTTGTGCTAGGTATTGGAGAAAGTAAAACTATAACAAATAACAAAATTATATATTCTTCTAATTGAATGGTAGTGATGAGATACAATATATCAACATAAAATGTGATGCAGATAGAATGAGATAAGGACAAAGAAAAGATGCAAAGTATTATCAGAAAATTTGAAGAAGAGGTAATTTTCAGCTAGAGGTAAGGATTGGTAGAGAGGGAAAATAATCAGAGAAAGCTTCATGGAGGAGAGGCTACCTGAGTTGGGGGAATTTAAAGGAAGAAGACTAAGGAAGTTTATTTATTCTAAAAATAGAGGTTAACTTAGACAAATGCTCAAAGGAAAGAGAATTCAAGATGAGATGGGGGAATAGCTAAATAGGCATCAAGTTGGGTGGAGAAAAGTATTGCGAAGGGAAAATGTAATAAACAAGAACAAATTCAGGATTTTGGATTCCCTGAAACCTGTAAGGCTCATTTGTGGCAGTTTGACCCTACGTTAGACTCCTACTAAAAATCCATTGTTTCTCTCAATGTGTTTAACTTTTATTGACTCTTCAGAGGACACAATTAGCTCAAAGCAAAAAAAAATAATGAAATAACACAGTAAGAAAATTAGCAAACATTTCCCCCATAACCCTGTTGTATACTCCCAAAAACACATATCTGTCAGGGGGAAAAGAATATACCAAGGAGCAGGTATAGGGGGACTTCATGGGATATGATGGATATATGGAAGATAAAAACATAAAGAACATATATGGCCAGGAAGAATACCTACAGTGGGAGTTGGGGGGGGATGTATAAAAAAATTTTTCCCTCCCCCAACTGAGGGGCAGAAAAAGGCAATTTGCAGGAGAGCCGTAGGGTACATAGCTTGTGCTTGCCTAGGTAAATCTGAATGGGGATTTCCTAGACCTTCCATTCTTGGCTTTCAGAGAGACTGCTCTCAAGGTTAGATGCAGCCAGAAATAGAGTTGTTGCTTTAGTGAGAGCAGCCTTCAAGGAATATGAGGGTCTGTTTTGATTATAATCACAGAAAGTTCTGGTATGCATTTCAGTTTTGCTCCATTTCCCTGGTCAAAATTTCCCCCAAACTAAACCAAGCTTTAGAAGGACTGAAGGAGAGGCATTCATTTCAGGGGCTACTCTGGTAGGGTTGGGGTCCATGGTCCCTAGGGAGACCTTGAATATAGCTCTAGGAGAAAACACAGAGACTCTCATGGGCAGGCACTGGTTTTGAGCTTGATCTAGTTTAAGTTCATAGCTTTTTGAGCTTTTATATAGTGCGTATTTATGCAGCAGTTTAAATTTCACAAAATGTTATATATATATATACACATATACATATGTATATATATGTATATATATATATATTACTTCATTTGATTTTTATAACAACCCTGTGAGGCAAGTACTGGTACCATCTCCATTTTATAGATTAAGGAACTGAGGCCCAGAGAGATTAAGTGACTTGATTAGAATCACAGTTGGTAAGTATCTGGGGCAGGATTTAAACTCAGGTCTTCCTGACTACCTACTACACACATTTTAATCATTTTAACCAAATTCTTCATTTAAAGGTGATGGAATTGAAGCCTAGAAATGTTGGGCGATTTGCCCAAGTTTACAGAGTTAGTAGCAGAAACAGGATCACAACCCAAGACTATTGACTGCCAGTACAGAAATATTCTTATACAAGCCATTCTTTAATTGATAAATGATCAAAGGATATGAACAATTTCCAGATGAAGAAAACAAAAACATTTCTAGTCATATGGAAAAATGCTCTGAATTACTATTGGTCAGAGAAATGCAAATTAAGACAACTCTGAGATACCACTACACACCTGTCAGATTGACTAAGATGACAGGAAAAGATAATGACGAATGTTGGAGGGGATGTGGGAAAACTGGGACACTTATACATTGTTGGTGGAGTTGTGAACTGATCCAACCATTATGAAGAGCAATTTGGAACTATGCCCAAAAGGTTATCAAACTGTGCATACCCTTTGATCCAGCAAAGTCTTATTGGACCTATATCACAAAAAGATCATAAAAAAGAGAAAAGCATCCACATGTGCAAAAATGTTTGTAACATTTTGTAACCTTTTTGTACTAGCAAGGAACTAAAAATTGAGTGGATGTCCATCAGTTGGAGAATGGCTGAATAAGTTATCATATATGAATGGAATATTATCGTTCTATAAGAAATGATCAGCAAGAAGATTTCAGAGGGACATGGAAAGGCTTACATGAACTGATTGATGCTAAGTGAAGTGAGTAGAATCAAGAAAACATCATATACAGAAATAACAAGATTATATGATCAATTCTGATGGATATGGTTTTTTCAATAGTGAGGTGATTTAGACTAGTTCCAAAGGACTTGTGATGGAGAGAGCTATCTGCACTCAGAAAGAGGACAATGGGGATGGAGTGTGGGTCACAACATAGTATTTTCATTTTTTATTGTTGTTTGCTTGCATTTTCTTTTCTTTCTTATTTTTTCCTTTTTGATCTGATTTTTTCTTGTGCAACATGAAAATTGTGGAAATATGTATAGAAGAATTGCACATGTTTAACATATATTGGATTACTCACCATAGAGGGGAAGGAGTGAAGGGAAAAAAATTTGGAACACAAGATTTTGCAAGGGTGAATGTTGAAAACTATGCATATTTTGAAAATAAATTTTTTTTCTTTTTTTATTAAAGCCTTTTATTTGCAAAACATATGCATAGGTAATTTTTCATCATTGACCCTTGCAAAGCTTTCTATTAATTTTTTTTCCTTCCTTCCCCCTCCCCCTCCCCTAGATGGTAGGGAGTCTAATACATGTTAATTGTGTTAAAATACTTGACAAATCGAATATATGTATACATATTTATACAGTTGCTATACAAGAAAAATCGGATCTACAAGAAAAAAAATTTTGAGAAGGGAAACATAATGCAAGCAAACATCAACAGAGAGCATGAAAATGCTATGTTGTGGTTCACTCTCAGATCCCATATCCCTCTCTCTGGGTGTATATGGCTCTCTTCACTGAACAACTGAACTGGTTTGAAACATTTCATTGTTGAAGAGAGTCATGTCCATCAGAATTGATCATCATATAGTATTGTTGTTGCTGTGTATGATGATCTCCTGGTTCTGCTCATTTCACTCAGCATCAGTTCATGCAAGTCTCTCCAGGCCTCTCTGAAATCATCCTGCTGGTTGTTTCTTACAGAACAATAATATTCCATGACATTCATATACCATAGTTTATTCAGCCATTCTCCAATTGATGAGCATACATTCAGAAAATAAAAAGTTTTAAAAATTAAAAAAAAAGTATTCCCATGTTGCCAACGGTAGGGGTTCAAATATAATACTCTGGGAGCACTTGTAGGCTTTACAAGGGATCGAGTGAACAATAGAATGGGTGTTTTGAGGAGGAAAGGGAGGAGATTTAGAAATTCACTGAACTCTAATGAATGACTGGTTGGGGTAGCTAGGTGGCACAGTGGATAAAGCATCAGTCCTGGAGTTAAGAGGAAATGAGGTCAAATTCTGTTTTAGACACTAATTGGTAAAGTCATTTAACCCTGATTGTCTCCTTCCCCTTCCTTTTCCCTCCCCAAATAAATGTCTGGTTGGGGCAAGTCCATTGTTGTAATTCAGAGAAAGCTGATCTTCCCTGATGACATAGAACCAAAAAGTGCTGACCTTCAATAGCACTTAAGTGTATCAGGACTTTCTTCTTAGCTGTAATATGCTAATACTTTCAAGGATTTAATCTACTCTTTAAAGACATTGACACACATTTTGGGAGGACTGTCTGGGAAGTTTATTAACATATCATCTGTCAACAAGCATTTATTAAGTGCTTACAATGTGCCAGGCAAGTAGATGGTGAAATGAATAAGATGCTGGAAAGTCAGGAAAATTCATCTTTTTGAGTTTAAATCTCTTTTTAGATTATATGATCCTAGGCAAGTCACTTAACCTTCTTTGCCTCAGTTTCCTCCCCTATAAAATGAGCTGGAGAAGGAAATGGCATACTACTCCAATATTTTTGCCAAGAAAATTCCAGAGTCACAAAGAGTTGGTCACAATTGAAATGATTGACCAACAACACATTCCAGGCTCTGTGATAAAAAAGAGGCAAAAACAGGTACAGATACAGCTACCCCACAGTCTCTGGGGTCTTGAGGCCCCTGAAAAAATTCCTGAAAAAATGGGAGGTCAAGGGACCCTGCCGGATCCCCTGAAATGCTTCTAGAGTCCTTCTAGGACTTGATTCTAATGGAGGAGACAATACACAAAAGACCATGTCCATACAAGATATATGCCAAGTAGATGGAAGGTCATCTTCTTAGAAGTAAGACTCTGGAAGTAGTAAGGACAGGGAAAGGCCTTGGCCAGACACTGGACTCCTAAACACTAGGAAGTCTTGGGTATCAGTTATCAAGGTCTTCATTCAATGAATGTATACACCAAGTCACAGGTGTTTCTGGCCTTTAGTCACTAAAGGTGTATATGGAGGGAGGTCTCTGGTGGCTGATCACCAAAGAAGACAAAGTCTAACTTTGTCTCAGGTCATTGAGCATAAACATTGTTCACAGGTGAATCAAGGTTTTTTTTTTTTTTTTTTTTTTTTAATAATTTTGGTCCCATTAGTCACTGACCACGAAGCAAGACAAAATCCCAAGGATTTCAGGTTCATTAGGCACAAAAGTATCATAAGCACACCTAGATCTTGGATTGTTAAGCACTGAACAAGCCAAGGTCATAGAGATTTCAAGATTCTTGAGCATTAAGACAGATAATAAGAACATCAGTGTTACAGAACATAAATCATTTTGGTCACCTATGCAATGTCTGCTCTAAGGCAATTTTTATTCTATTAAATTCTATACAATCTTTTTCTACAAAGTCTTTTATGGTATACATGTCTAAAAGCTTTGAAAGAAATAAAAAAGTTCTCCTTTCAACATGTAATACACCATTGAACTAAAAAGTAACAAATAGTCTAAAGACAAAGCAAGCAACTGAGAATGAATAAAGAGTTCAAGTTATGGAACAAATACAGACTGCTCCCAGAGATGCCTTTGGCCACTCACTGAGCTCTCTCCTGGAGGTCAATAGTTGTCACCCAGTAGTCAGCAGCAGTGAACAGCCCAGAGGGGTTGCAGATGAAATATTTCAAGAAATCTTGCAAGTGTCCTAGGACCAGATTGAAGTTTCTGTCATCCAGGGCAGCGTAGGCAGCATGGTGCTGATCTGCACAAGGAAGAATAGCAGGTGAACTCCTCCATCGGTCTGGGACATGTGGATATTGGGGTAACTGTCCAGGATCTCTGTGTACTGGGGTCTCTTGAACTTGTAGATCAGCTGAATGCCCAGCATCCCATTGAAATATTCTTTGATTCCTGCCATCCGATCATGGGCTGCATATTTATTTGATGAGGATCCCACAATTTTGCTGGAAAATTGCATATTCAGTTAGGATGGCATCAACAGGTTTCTTGGCAGGTTAGAGCTTTTTCTGTAGATCACCAACTCCCAGTCTTTCACTGGTGGTGTTTCAGTACATCTAGCAGGATTGAGAGATCCCTGGAAAAAATATAAGATCCTTTTGTTCTTGGAGAACTTTGCTAATCAAGGCTGGCTCAGCTTCTCTATCTCCCCTGCAGGTAGCAGGCTTTTTGAGAAGTCAGGAGACGTGTCTAACCTTGCTGATTACTAGTACCAAGAATCTTTGGAGGAAGGCATCATTACTGACTTCTAAGAAATGTCTGGAGAACACCTGCCAGATATTCTATTATCTGTTATCTGCTATCTGAATATCTTTGTGTATGATGTATTGCCTATTGTTAGGATACAGATGTAGTAGTAATCTAACTGAACGCTTAAGCATTTGTAACTGATTACGTGAACCCTAGTATAATTCCTGAATTAATAAACTCCTGTTTCATCACCCGCCTCTTCACTCTTTGTCCATGAATCAGGGGATGGGGCTGGCCCCCATAGCTCTCCCATGAGCAGATCCGGACATAGATTACCCCACTTCCCATTTTTTCAGAAATTTCTTTTCAGGGGCCCCAAGACCCCAGAACCACCTCATCTCCCTCCCCATCCCTGGGTCCGTCTTCCCCTTCCCCTCTTTCCTCTATATCTCCTTGCCTGCAGCCCTCGCTCAGGTCAGAGGCTTAGTCCCAGGCCCCAGAGCAGGTGATGCTCTATTTCGGCAGCCATGTCATCACCATCATTATTGCACTACAGTAGCAAAGCACAGCAGCACACACTCTTAGAGATCCACTCAAAGTCCCGGAGGGCTATGGGACCGAGCCACCCATTAGTACTGGAACTGACACTCTGACCCGGCTACTGGTGCTGAGCAGGGCGAAGCAGATATTAGCAGACTTCTAGTCCTGTCGCCACTGGAGTAGATGCAGCCGCTAACTTCCCTTAAACTTATATACCTGCCACTGCCACTGCGGCAGGACCCCAGGGTTTGGAGGCGGGGCAACAAAAAGGTGGGGCAACAAAGGCGGGGCTTAGGAGTAAGTCTCTACATCTCGCAAAGGAGCACTCATTCCCGTCCAGCTCTTGGACCTGTAACACACTAGGTATTTGACTTGCGTGTCTTCTGCCGCCACCTGGACAGCTTAGCCTCCAGCAATATGGGCTTGTGGAAGGTGAGCAGTTGTTCCCATTCGGAAACACGTCCTTTTTTCCTCTAGTGCTTGGCAGAAAGCTTCGATTAGCAACGGGGCTCTAGGCAGGTTGGCTTGAACTGGAACAGGCTGGAGCTGGAAGTGGCCGGAGCCTGTGCTCTGACTGGCACATGTGGGCGGCCACTGATTGGCACACGTGGGCAGCTCCTGGCTGGCTGCATTGATGCAGCAGTGTAGGAACTCGAGGCCCGCAGCAGTGTAGGAACTCGAGGCCCAGAGCAGTGGGCTCAGCTCTACCCGGGGGACACAGTCTCTGCTGGCTCACAGTTCTATGAGAATGTTCTGCTTTGCTACTGTATCCAATGGTCTGGCTATTTAAAACCCCAAAGGTGGATTTTATATTTAAAATTGGAGGCCATGGGGAGCTACTGAGATTTAAAATGGTCAGATCTTAGCTTTAGAAAGATTGGTTGCTGAGTGGAGGATAGGCTTGAGTGAGGAGAAACTTGGAACAAGTTTATTGCAATGTTCTAGGTGTGAGGTAATGAGAGCCTGCCCCCAGGGATGTAGGTGAGTGGGAGAGGAGAAGGGAACATATATAACAGATCTTGTGAAGGTAGAAATGTCAAAATTTGGCAGTAGATTGGATGTATAGAATTAATTTAAGTGAGAAGTCAAAGATGACACCAAAGTCATCTATGACTGATGACTGGTATATGGTAGTGCCTTTGACAGTAAAACAGAATTTTTGAAGAAAAGAAGGTTGGAAAGGAGGAGGGAATATAATAGATTCTATTTTCAATGTGCTGAATTTGAGTTATCTGCTGCCTATCCAGTTGGTGATATGATACTGAAGGTCAGACAAGAAACTAGGACTGTATGTGTTAATCAGTGAATTATCAGAATAGATAAGATATTGAAACCATAGGTGCCTAATGAAATCATTAGGAGACATAGTATAGAAAGTGAGGAGAAGAGAGCCCAGGAAGACTGTTGAGGGATACCTATGGATATTGCACATGTCCTGGATGAAGATATAGCAAAAGAGAATGAGAAGGAGCTATTGGATGAGTATATTGTTGTTGTTTGGGCTTTGTTCTTGAAGAGAACCATGAGATCAGGGAGGTGATACCATGACATGCAATTGGATTTAAGTGAGGTACGGCTGTGCAAGGTCACCTACCTCACTTTTCCCTTCAGAGATATCTAGGTCCAGTGGTAAGACATAGATCAAGATGACTGGAGAGGACCCTGGATGAAATGGGAGACTTTGGTCTTTTTTAAGATAAGGCCTTCAACTAGTCTCAAGTCAACTTATTCAGTGATAAAGACTAAGTAGCAATTGAGGCAAAGAATTTCCTCTTTCACCTAATTTTAAAAAATCCAAATGTATGAATCTGGGAGGGGAAGACCCTCAGAGTTTCTGACCCAAGCAGAAATGACTATTATTTACATTCAATCTGAGTCAATCAGGACCCAAACAGTCACCAAAAGGGGCTATGTAGGAGAAAGCAGTATGGTGAAAAACCTAGAGAGGAGAGAATATCCAGGAGAGGAAGGTGATCAACAATGTCAGAGACTGCAAATGCCAAGAAGGTAAGCTTTGGTACCTTGAGTATGATATGTAGCTGCAAGATATAGAACATTTATTATTTTTATATATAAATATTTTATTCATTATAGGAATAAGCACTTATTATGAGCTAGACTTATTATCTCATTTTATCCTTGCAACTACTCTGTAAGGCAAATGTTATTATTACTCCCATTTTACAATTAAGTGAACTGAGGCAAGGAAGAGTTAAATGACTTGCCTGGGTCACACAGCTAGGAAGTGCCTGAACCTGGATTTAAACTTAGGTCTTTTTGACTTCAAGCCAAATGATCTATTCCCTTTGTCACCTAGCTGCACTAGCCTCAAGGAGTGTTGCCCCCATAATGCCCAAATGTACTTAGGTACAATTGTAGTATACAATTGACTTCAAGGCAGTTAGAGACTGTTTTTAATTTTGTTTTTATATTTCCAGAGTCAGAGAAATAGTATAAGATAGTGGATAGAAAGTCAGTCTCAGAATCACACACTTGTTATAATCTTATGAATTGCTTGAGATATACGTTTTGAGTGAAATAATAACAACCCTCTGATGCAATGCTTTGGTCAAACCCAAGCAAAGCATAGAATTTTATTTTTTTCTGCAGATTTGTTAACAGATGTCCACACTTAGATAAATAGCAATAACCTCCCCTCCCCAATCTTTGAAATGAACCAAGGCAATCCAAAAAGCTCCTCTGTGACAGGAAATAGGTTATATGATATGATAGCAGATAGGAAACAGTTATAGAATGTCTATGTGTGCTCCAAAATTTCTCCAGGGCAATTCCCTTATACCATGTTGCTACTTTCCTGAAAGCAAGCTCCTTAGCCTTTTCCTGAGCATATTTGTAAGGCTTGGGTCAGTGGTCAGTCTCCTGTTACGTCATATTCGATAGACTATAAGTTCTTTGAGGGAAGGGATTATTTTGTTTTTATTTCCTCATTACTTAACAAAGTGACTGACACATTATAAGCCCCTAATAAATTGTTCTTCCTTTCTCACAAGATTGCTATGAAGAAGACACTCTGTAAACCTTAAGATATTATGGAAATGAATTAATAGAAAGGGGAATTAACTTGTTTCTGGGTAATGGAGGAGCTGAGATTAGAACCGGACTCTTATTTAGTCCAGGGATCTTGACACTACATTTATTTGGCTGCCTCTTGGCTATAAGGAAGCAGGCAGCCGTGCTCTGATTTTGAGTTCCTTAATTAATATCCTTTCCCAGAGAGTGTCAGAGTGATTCAGATTTATAGTCCCTGAGTGGATGTTTAGAGCTTAGAAAAGTTATGACTATAGTCTGCCTTATACCAGGACTGATTCAGGGTTAGACAAGAGCCATAGAAATTTATAGTGCTTGAGAAAGGGAGATACAGATACTTAAGTTTGGTGAGGACAGGCATAAACACTGTAACTCTGTCTTTCATTGCCCAGAAAGGACCAGAGTCGATTCTCAAATGTACATACAATACACCAGATTAGACCATATGGAACTGCAGATCACACACTGGAGGTGGCTGGGATGGGAGCTCGATGAGGCTAAGGATAGGCTCATTGCTGTATCTCTGAGCTGCTAAATCAGGAGTCCATCTGGAGGGTAATCACTGAGTATAGGTGCTTGATTTAAATTAGAAAGCTTTCAGTTAGGTTTAAAAATATTTTATCACAAACCTCTAGTTAATATAATTAGAAAAAGGAAAGGAAAATCAAATTGTTAGTCTCAAAAATGAAAAGGGAGAACTTTCCACCAATGAAGAGGAAATTAGAGCAATAATCAGGAGTTACTTTGCCCAACTTTATGCCAATAAATTTGATAACCTAAGTGAAATGGAGGAATATCTACAAAAATATAGATTTCCCAGATTAACAGAAGAGGAAATAAATTACTTAAAAAGTCCCATTTTAGAAAAAGAAATAGAACAAGTCATTAATCAACTCCCTAAGAAAAAATCCCCAGGACCAGATGGATTTACATGTGAATTCTACCAAACATTTAAAGAACAATTAACTCCAATATTATTTAAACTATTTGAAAAAATAGGGAATGAAGGACTCCTACCAAACTCTGTTTATGATACAGACATGGTACTGATACCTAAACCAGGTAAAACAAAAACAGAGAAAGAAAATTATAGACCAATCTCCTTAATAAATATTGATGCAAAAATCTTAAATAAAATATTAGCAAAGAGATTACAGAAAATCATTCCCAGAATAATACACCATGACCAAGTAGGATTTATACCAGGAATGAAGGGATGGTTCAATATTAGGAAAACTATTAACATAATTAACTATATTAATAACCAAATTAACAAAAAACATATGATAATCTCAATAGATGCAGAAAAAGCATTTGATAAAATCCAACATCCATTCCTATTAAAAACATTAGAGAGTATAGGAATTAATGGACTTTTCCTTAAAATAGTTGGTAGCATCTGTTTAAAACCATCAGCTAGCATCATATGTAATGGTGATAAACTGGAACCATTCCCAAAAAGATCAGGGGTGAAACAAGGTTGCTCACTATCACCATTACGATTCAATATTGTATTAGAAATGCTAGCCTTGATCAGTTCTAATGGACATGACTCTTCAACAATGAAATGCTTCAAACCAATTACAATTGTTCAGTGAAGAAGGCCATATACACCCAGAGAGAGGGATGTGAAATGTGGACCACAACATAACATTTTCATGTTCTCTATTGATGTTTGCTTGCATTGTATTTCCTTTATCGGATTATTCTCTCTTATAGATACGATTTCTCCTGAACAAAAAAATGATGTGTGGCAATAACTATACATATATTTGATTTAAGTATTCTAACATAATTATCATGTAGTGGATATCCTGCTATCTAGGGGAGGGGTGGGGAGTAGGGGGGAAAAATTTGTAACAGAAAGCTTTGTAAGGGTTAATGTTGAGGAATTACCCATACATATGTTTTGCAAATAAAAAGTATTAATAAAATAAATAAATAAATAAAAAATTTACACACACACACAAAAAAAAATTCTGAGCTCTTTGAAAAAAAAAAGAAATGCTAGCCTTGGCAATAAGACAAGAAAAAGAGATTAAAAGAATTAGAGTAGGTCATGAGGAAACCAAATTATCACTCTTTGCAGATGATATGATGATCTACTTAGAGAACCCTAGAGAATCAACTAAAAAACTATTAGAATTAATCCACAACTTTAGCAAAGTTGCAGGATACAAAATAAATCCATATAAATCATCAGCTTTTTTATACATCACCAACAAAATGCAACAGCAAGAGATACAAAGAGAAATTCCATTCAAAATAACTATCGATAGTATAAAATATTTGGGAATATATCTGCCAAGGGAAAGTCAGGATCTATATGAGCAAAACTACAAAACACTCTCTACACAAATAAAGTCAGATCTAAACAATTGGAAAAACATCCAAGTGCTCTTGGGTAGGTTGAGCGAATATAATAAAGATGGCAATACTACCTAATCTAATCTATTTATTTAGTGCTATACCAATCAAACTCCCAAGAGATTATTTAACTGACCTAGAAAAAATAACAACAAAATTCATCTGGAAAAACAAAAGGTCAAGAATTTCAAGTGAAATTCAATGAAAAAAATGCAAATGAGGGTGGCCTAGCTGTTGGTACTGGATAAGAAATAGAGTAGTGGATCAGTGGAATAGATTAGATTCACAGGACAAAATACTCAATGACAATAGTAATCTAGTATTTGATAAACCCAAAGACCCCAGTTTTGGGGATAAAAACTCACTATTTGACAAAAACTGCTGAGATAATTGGAAACTAGTATGGAAGAAATTAGGCATTGACCCACACCTAACACCATATACCAAGATAAGGTCAAAATGGATTCATGATCTAGGCATAAAGAATGATATTATAAACAAATTAGAACAATGTAGGATGGTTTACCTCTCAGACCTGTGGAGGGGGAAGGAATTTGTGACCAAAGAAGAACTAGAGGTCATCATTAATCACAAAATAGATAAGTTTGACTATATCAAGTTAAAAAGTTTTTGTACAAACAAAATGAATGCAGACAAGATTAGAAGGGTAGCAGTAAACTGGGAAAATATTTTTACATCCAAAGGTTCTGATAAAGGCCTCATTTCTAAAATATATAGAGAATTGACTCAAATATATAAGAATTCAAGCCATTCTCCAATTGATAAATGGTCAAA
>JAJPUD010000686.1:214526-265462 GCA_023553655.1 Myrmecobius fasciatus | reverse complement strand
GAAAAGCTTGGGAAAAAAAGTTTTTGCAAAGGTCAATGTAGAAAAATCACTCATATGTTTTGTAAATAAAAAGCTTTATTAAAAAAAGGAAATAAATTTATTCCATCTCAAAAAAAATTTAAAAAATAAAAATAAAAATATTTTATCACAAAGAGCTATACTTTCTTTTGTTGTTGAATTGTTTTTCAGTTGTGTCCAACTCTTCACGACCCATCTAAGGTTGTCTTGGCAAAGATACTGCAGTGGTTTGCCATTTCCTTCTCCAGTTCATTTTACAGAAGAGGAAACTGAGGTATACAGGTCAAATGACTTGTCTGAGTTCACAGATCCAGTAAGTGTCTGAAGGCCAGATTTGAACTCCCGAACATGAGTCTTTCTGACTCCAAACCAGCACTCTGTCCACTGTATCATCTAGTAATTAAATTAATTGCAATGCATATATTAAAATAACAGTTTAGTCTAAAATCTCATCAGGATTCTGTCAGTTAATTCTCATTCATTTTTTTCTATATAATTGTAGTTAGTATGAACTCTTTTCTTCTGATTCTTTTTTTAAACTTTAAATTATTTCATAAAAGACTTTCTATTTTCTTCCATCTTAATTCTAGCTACAATGGTCCAGCTTAATTGCTTTATAATATTCTATTCCATTAAAGTAGCAAAATATATTTAGCTACTCTCCTTTTAGAAACATTATGTTGTTTCCAGTTTTATCTTTTTGTAATTACACATAATGCAATGATGTATAAATCTTTAAATAGGTCTTAAAAAAAACAACTATTACTAAAAGGTAAATTTTAATGGATACAATTAGTTGCCTGGGAGCTGAAGGAAGAGAATTCTATTGAGGGCCATGAAAATCTCATCTCTCTGTTACCTGCAACCTGTACAACCTTGGTCAATTTACTTCAATAAAATGTGGGTGTTAAACTACATTAGGGATAAGTAAACTATGGTTTTTTGTAACACTCAGAACTAAGAATGATTTTTTATTTTATTTTGGTTTATTTTAAAGCTTTATTATATTTTAAAATGTAAAAAAAAAATTCTTACCTTACTGAACTTATGAAACCAGGCATTAGGCTTGATTTGACCCACAGAGCATTGTTTTCTGATTCCTCTATTGGGAAATTTTGAATATCCCTTCTAGCTCAAAATACCATGATGCCAAGCATTTTTAAGAATCTGTTTTGCACAAGATCCTAGGCTTGGAAACCAGCATAAACAGATGACACAGTTCCTCATCCTCATAGAATTTACAATCTGAGAACGGGATAATTCATTCACATTCTGTGTGTGTGTGTGTGTGTGTGTGTGTGTGTGTGTGTGTGTGTGTTTCCTCTCCCTATATTTCCATGTATCTATCCATCTTTTTCTTTGTTTCTTTTCATATTGTTTGTGTCCAAAAAAAATATTTTTGACTCATTCTGCATTCCAAGTCCTTTACCTATTTATCAGGAGGTGGATAGCATGTTATGTCATTAGTCCTCTAGAATTGTGGTTTGTCATTACAATGATAAGAATTCAGCATAATAGTATTCTAGTGCAATTAAATAACATAATTTGTTCATCAGTTAACCAATTTGGGGGCAGCATTCTTAGCCATTTCAAAAAGGGCTTTATGTATTTTTGTATATCCTTCTTAGAGTTTATTTGGATTAAAACTTAAACAGACTCTTTAATCTTCTCTTTCTGTGTCTCTCTGTCTGTCTCTCATTCCTTCTCCTTTTTCTTTACTTTCCCTCCTATTTCCCTGTTGAGTAAAATGTATTTTTTGTACCCAACTCTGTTTGTGTATGTATTCTTTTTTTCTTTTAACCAGTTCAAATGAAAATAAATTTCAAGTGTCAGCCTCTTCCCTGTACCCTCTCCTCCTTGTTTGTACATATGTTGATATATACATCCCCTGATTATATGAGATAATGTTACCTAACCTTCTTTTTCCCTTCCTCTTCTCCTACCCAATGTATTCCTTCCCCCTTCTCTTTCCAATTTTTTCTTAAGATTCAAGACATAACAGAATGAATCCGAGGCATTATCTAATTGGTCTTTCTCTCTGACTCCTGATGGTATTAGGGATACATATAAAACACATGTGTATTTGAGTGTAAGAAGTTTATCCTTTAGTCCTTTTTAATTGTTCACTCATGTTCATATTTTCAAATTTCTCCTCTTTCCTGTTTGAACTTCAAAGTTTCTATGCATCTCTTTTTTTCTTTCCATCAGTAATACTTGGAAGCATTCTATTTCATTAAAATTAATTTTTCCCCTGTAGCATTATACTTACTTTTTCCTGGGTAAATTATTTTTGTCATAAGTTTATATCCTTTGCTTTCTGGAATTTCCTATTCCAAGCTCTCTGCCCCTTTGGAGTTGTGACTGCTAAATCTTATGTAATCCTGAAAGTGGTTCATTAGTATTTGCATTTTTTCTTTCTGGCTGTTTGTAGTGTTTTTTCTTTGATCTGCAAATTCTGGTTTTGGGGTATATATTTTCATTTTGTGATTTCTTGGATGTTTTTCTATTTTCACTCTGTCTTCTGGTTCTAAGAGAGTTGGGTAATTTTAAGATTTTTTTTTTTAAAAAGAATGGATGTCTAAACTCTTTATTTTCCATCATGGTATTCAGATAATCTAGTGATATTTAAATTTTTCTATATTTATTTTAGTATTTTGACTTTATTTTGATATTTTATAGACCTCTGCTATATCAAAAGCAAGTGTTGAATTGGGAATTCAAGGCACTAAGGGTGGCAGCAGAGAACCTAGATTTCAATCCTAGCTCTGCAACTTACTATGTGTGTGATCTAAGTTTTTTTAGGCCTCAGGTTTTTCTTTTTTTTTTTTTTTTTAGTGAGGAAAATTTTATTTATTTATTTTTTTATTAAAGCTTTTTATTTGTATGACATATGTATGGGTAGTTCCCCAACATTGATCTTTACAAAGCTTTCCATTACAAATTTTACCCCTAGTCCCCTCCCCTCCCCTAGATGGCAGGAAGTCCACTGCATGTTAATAATGTTGAAATGCTTGAGAAGTTATGCAATGAAAATCCTATCTACAAGAAAAAAAAAAGAATCAGAGAAAGGTAACACAATGCAAGCAAATGTCAATAGAGATCATGAAAATGTTACGTTGTGGTCCATATTTCATTTCCCTCTCTCTGGGTGTATATGGTTTTCTTCAGTGAACAATTGGAACTGGTTTGAGACAATTCTTTGTTGCAGAGAGCCATGTCCATCAGAATTGATCATCATGTAATACTGTTGTTGCTGTGTATGATAATCTCCTGGTTCTGCTCGTTTCACTCAGCATCAGTTTATACAAGTCCCTCCAGGCCTCTCTGAAATCGTTCTGCTGGTCGTTTCTTACAGAGAAATAATATTCCACAACATTCATATACCATAATTTATTCAGCCACTCTCCAATTGATGGGCATCCCTTCAGTTTCCAGTTTCTAGCCACTACAAAAAGGGCTGCCACAAACATTCTTGCACATGTGGGTCCCTTTCCCTCCTCTAAGATCTCTTTGGGATATAGGCCCAGTAGAAACACTGCTGGGTCAAAGGGTATGCACAGTTTGACAACTTTTTGAGCATAGCTCCAAATTGCTCTCCAGAATGGTTGAATCCGTTCACAGTTCCACCAACAATGTATTAGTGTCTCAGTTTTCCCACATCCCCTCCAACATTCATCGTTATCTTTTCCTGTCATTTTAGCCAATCTGACAGGTGTGTAGTGGTACCTCAGAGTTGTCCTAATTTGCATTTCTCTGATCAATAGTGATTTGGAGCAACTTTTCATATGACTAGAGATGGTTTTAATTTCATCATCTGAAAATTGTCTGTTCATATCCCTTGACCACTTATCTATTGAAGAGTGGCTTGAATTCTTATATATATGAGACAATTCTCTATATATTTTAGAAATGAGGCCTTTATCAGAACCATTAAATGTAAAGATGATTTCCCAATTTGATGCTTCCCTCCTAATCTTGTCTGCATTTGTTTTGTTTGTACAAAAACTTTTTAACTTAATATAATCAAAATTATCCATCTGGTGTTCAATTAGGAGTTCCAGGTCTTCTTTGGACATAAATTTATTCCATCTCCACAGGTCTGAGAGATAAACTATATTACGTTCCTCTAACTTGCTTACAAAGTCCCTTTTTATATCTAGATCATGAACCCATTTAGATCTTATCTTGGTATGTGGTGTTAGGTATGGGTCAAGCCCTAATTTCTTCCACACTAGTTTCCAATTTTCCCAGTAGTTTTTGCCGAATAGTGAGTACTTATCCCAAAAGCTGGGGTCTTTGGGTTTATTGAACACTAGATTGTTAAGGTTATTGCCTAGATTGTCCTGATAACCTATCCTGTGCCACTGATCGACTGCCCTATTTCTCAGCCAGTACCAAACTGTTTTGATGACCGCTGCTTTATAATATAGTTTTAGATCTGGTACAGCAAGGCCACCTTCATCTACCTTTTTTTTCATTAATCCCCTTGAAATCCTTGACCTTTTGTTCTTCCAAATGAACTTTGCTACTATTTTTTCTAGATCTGTAAAATAATTTCTTGGGAGTTTGATTGGTATAGGCCTCAGGTTTTTCAAATATAGAATGAGGCAGTTAGAATGATTTCTGAGTTTCTAGTTCTAAATCTATTTGTCCTATTCTTAAATTGATAGAAAATAACAGTGTGACTTCCTTTAAAGGAAGGAAAGATGAAGGGATTACATTTAGATTTTTTTGGGAGGGTGGTGGTGGTAGAAAACAAGTGTAATGAAAGGATCAATTCAGGAGGAACTCCTGATGGATTTTATGAGTTCTTCCCTTCTAATTAATTTAATGAGATTACCGGATGTGGACATTTGTCTGAAGGGCCCCGCCCTTGACAGTGAGCATGTAGCCCTAGCACTTTGCTAAGTTAATTTTCCTTATTGATTTGCCAGTGACTTAGGCTGTCCTTCATATGACTCGCAACTGAGAATGAGGGGAAATGGACTTTTGTTAACAGAATGAAGGGAGGAATGCATTAATGAATGAGGAAAAACACATTAATTAAGTGCCAGATACTGTACATTGTGTTGTTGTTGATGTTATTTATCCTTTGTTCTTGAAGAGGATTGGGACACCAGGGAGGTGACGATATGACATGTAGGTGAATTGTATTTAAGTAAAAGAAAACTGTGCAAAGTCACCAGCATCATCTTCTTCCGAGTCATCTGGGTCCAGTGGCAAGATATTGAAAGAACAATTGGAGATGACCCTGGATGAAGACAACTTTGGCCTTTTTAAGTTAAGGTCTTTCATAGGTCTCAGCCTGACTGAGGCAACATATGTTTGGTAATTAAGCCTAGGTAAGAAATGAGGCAAAAAAATGCTTGGATACCTAGACTAGAGTAAAGGAGGCTGAGAGAGAGAAGGAGAAAGGATTTATTCTCCCTTCCTTCTTCCTTTCTTCTTGCCACTCCCCAACAGAAAAATGCCACTTTAAAAGAGAAGTTTATGCTAAACCTAAGAAGGGACCTCCAGTTTCTAGCTAAAATCTTCTGTATTCCTGTTTCCTTTTTTAAGCAGAGACCAGAAACTAGAATTCCAAAGAACAGACTGTCTTCAAGTTCAAGAATTTCCAAGAGATGGGGAGTTCCTGGGTTGTCCCAATGTTGTACCTTGAATAATTGTGCAATGTGATATACATTTAGGAAAACAGACCTGAGCCATGCCTAAGCCTTTGTTTTTGTTGGGATTTTCCTGGAGACTTCCAGATGGAGGGTAATGAATCAAAGAGAGAATCTGACCTTCTTGAATGACTTTCCTAGGATTAAACCTGCTCTGGAGAGCTATGAGAAACAAATAAAATGCTATTTGTAAAGCATGTAGCATAGTGCCTGGAACAATATAGGTATTTCATAGATGCTTGTTCCTTCCTTTCCCTTTCTTGCCGGTCCAGACTTTTTTGGGAATTCTGGGATTTGAGGAACAAAAAGAAAAGAGAATCAGGGAGGCGTCATGGAGGAGGGGGCCAGCATTACTGTCTACATAATCTGACAATTTAGTGGCTTCCTATAGAATCTGATTTTGGGGTGAAGGAGGACCCCTCACCCAAAATACCTCACCACCTACACACTAAAGCTTGAAATTCCTTTCTCAGAAAAAGCCATTCATTTCACAATGAGATACAATGCTTAGAATGCCAGTGCTTCTGGGAGAGGAACCAAATTAGCTTGAAGGCATAGATAGCATGCTTATCAAGTTTGCTGATGGTTTGAAGTTGAGAGGGATGGATAACACATTGGGTAAGAAAATTGAAATCACCACCCTCTCAAATCTCAACAGGTGAGAACAAGGGAAAGAAAATGATAAAGTGAAATTTTTAGAAAGATAACAAAAGATGAGCAGCCTGGCATGGTAACTAAAGATGGTTGGCCTCTGAATTAGGAAGATCTCGGTTCAAGTTCTGTCTCTGAACCAAACTAGTTGGGTGATTCTGGGGCAGTTACTTAACCTCTTAGTGACCCAGGCAACTCTCTAAGATTGCTGTTTATAGAAGGGAAGACTGAAGGAAGGAAAGAAGCAATTATTTAGTGTTTACTATATACTTTATAAATGTTATCTCATTTAATTCTCATGAGGCAAAAGCTATTATGAAATCCACTTTATAGTTGAGGAAATTAAGGCAGATAGAAGGTTAAGTGACTTGCCCAGATACTACTGCTAGCAAGTTTCTGAGGCTGGATTAGAACTCTGCACCTACACACAATCCACTGTGCCATCTAGCTGAAAGAGTTCCTGCTCTTTAGAATTAATAGGCTTTCTTCATTAGGAATTCTTTATACTTATGAATTCACAGGTATGCATCAAGTTTTGAATATTGGAGCCAAAAAGAAGATGATTTCCCAAGCATAGGAGAGTAGACTGATAGCTAGAATGCAGTTCATGTGAAACTGGGGAATGATGGAAATTTTTGTGAGCTCCAAGCTCTGTATGAGCCAAAAAGCTCATATGATCTTTGCAGTGGATAGAAGAAACATGGAGGGGAAAAAAAGCTTTAAGTTGCTTTCCCCTGAATTTTATTCTTCAAACCTGCTTTTTTTTGGTTCCTTTTTCCTGTTATGTCATCTACAACTATACTTTAATGTTCCTAGCAAATGATTTAAACTTCATTAGGAAATTCTTGAAGAGGATCAGGTAGTACTTAGTTGTAAACTGTGGTCTCTGGAAAAATGACATTAATTTTCAGCCAAAAGGAATCATGGTAAAGCAATGCCATAATTTTCTTTAATTTTTCAAATAAAGAAGTAACTGCAAAATATAAAAAAATGAACAAAACACCAAACCTCCCAACTACTGTGTGGGTTTATGTTGACCAATAATTTTGTCATATTTAACAACTTAGTAGGGAAAACAAACATTTAAGAAAAAAAAAAGCCCCATGAACTACAGAGGAAAGGAAGGCATTTCAATTGCTTAGATGTCCCATAGCATTCAACTCTCTTGAGATGGAAAAAAAGTAAGAGAAAGTGTGTGTCACAATCTCTTCCTGGAGTAGATTGAATCAGTCATCTAGACTCCATCCAGATTTTAGCTACATTTAAATCTTCCTAAAATTTCAGGCTCAGAATCACACCTTAACCCCTTGTCAAGTGCTCCCCTGGCTCTCTCGAGTCTGTTTCCTGCCTGCAACATCTTTCTGTTTCTTGCTTTTGTTAGATTCCTGCTTCTTCTACCTTTAAGTTCCCTAATTTAACCCACAAAGTCAGGGGCAGTGGCAGAATCTGGGAGTCTGGGTTACTGTCCATTCAATGGATTAGATTCTTGCCTCTAAAATTCTTTGCACCTACCTTTGAGAATAGCCAAGAATGGTCACAGTAAGTAGAATAAATATAATTATTATTCCCATTTTGCAAATAAGAAAACTGAGACCAGAGAGCCAAAGTGACTTTCCCTTGGTAATATTGGTACCCTGTTAGAATTGGGATTTGAATCCAAATCTCTACTATCTAAAGTCTAGTTGTTTGTAGAATTATATATTATACACATACACATATATAATTATAAAGTCTTTATATTTTAAGTGCAATCCTAGGAACTCTAAACTTATTTAAGACCTTTTCAAAGGGTCCAAGACCTAAAAACTATTTTCATAATAATAGATATGTTTTCATTTCTTGTATGGTAAATTTCAATACATATAACCCAACAAAAACAAAAATTCTGTAGAAAGTCCTCTACAATTTTTAAGAGAATAAAGTAGTCCTAAGACAAAGAAGTTTGAAAACTACTTGCATACTCTTATGCTACAACCTTCTCATAGCTATGATATATCTTTCAGTTCCTCTCTGGATCAGTGGCAATTTTGATTCTAGTTCCCAGAACCTATTTTTACTTTAGGAAAAACAGCTTACAGTAGATGAGATGGGTCCTGGAATAGTAATAATAGTGACATTTATGCCTTAAAATATTTTACATACTTCATTATTTGATTGTTACAAGATTCTAGAGGTAGGTATTAGAAGTACTATTATCACCCCCTTTCTATAGGTGAGGAAACTGAAGCTTTCAAGGGAGTGAGTGATTTGCACAGTCACATGATTAACAAGTTTTATAGACACAATTTGAATGCAGGTTTCATTCTGTGTTTACTATAGAATATCACTTCTCACCATCTTAAGAGAAACTTATGGTAGATATTGAAAGTTTGATGACTTTCTGTGCTAAGGACAGTATTAGTGAAAGATAAGAAACAGAAACAGGTAATTTCTGTCCATCACTTTGGCTCCTCATCCCTTGATAGCTGCTCTCCCCACTCTCTTCTTGTCTAGTTTCTGTAGTAGTGAAATTGGGTGGACATGGCTTTTCACAGGATAGCCCTTGGGCTCAAAGCAGTCAAGAGCAATTCCCTTCTCAGATAGACTATTTGCAGATATGACTGAGTTGATTGGCTCCTTGCAGGGACTGAATTCTCATTTCATGGTATTGATTTGGGAAATTCTCCCTCTTGCCATAGCTCCAAATATGGGCAGAATGCCACAGGAACTCTCCTAAGGAGAGAAGTTTAAGCCTTCCTCTAACCCTCTAACCCTTCCAATTTTCCCCTATTTTACCTTCTTAGGCACAAATCACAGTTCCCAGCCATCACTGACAGAGCTCCTCAGTGCTGTCTTTTCCACCTTCTGTTTTCCCCACACTAAAGAAAGAAGCCTGTGGGGGCAATAACCTCCTTTGTCTTTTGTAGCTTGCTCCCTTATTATTGAGTCATGAGTCACTTCACCAACTTGAATTGAGAGGGAGGGAGAGAGGGAAGGAGAAAAGGAGAGGGGAAAGAAGGAAGGAAGGGAGGGAGGGAGAGGGAGAGAGTGAGAGAGACAGAGACAGAGACAAAGACAGAGACAGAGAGGAGAGAAAGAGAGGGGATAGGGCAAAGAATAGATGTATATATAGATTTGAGAACCATCTGTATAAGATGATTGAATCTCTTTGGGCTAAAATAAGGTCACCAAGGGATGATAAAGAAATAAGAGATTCCAAGCCAGAGCTTTGGAAGACACCCCAATTCTGAGGACAGGAGGTAGTTGATGACCTAGCAAAGGGTTTCAGAGTGCTGATATTAGAGGGAAAGTCTGGAAGGACCAGAAGAGAACAAATGATATGCAGACACCTCATGGCCCAGGGTGTTGGTAACTACAAAAAGAGAAGCATGCATCTAAAAGCATATCCAGGTATACTTCTGATGAGGTCCAGGTTTCTCTGAATGCCTAAAGATGGGAAGAGTGTGAATAGGGGATGTAGAATGAGAGTGTTTATTCATAATTGAAGGGAGGGTGATTCTACAGGGAGGAGGAGAGTTGGGAAAAAGCATAGAACATCCAGGAGGAGGGCATGATTGGGTGTTAAAAGCAGAAAAGAAGTCAAGGAAGAAGAAAACTGAGAAAAGAGTACTGGATTTAAAAATTAAGAGATGATTTGCAGCCTTTGAAAGAATTCTTTTATTAGAATGGTTGGTAAGTCAGATTTTCAAGGAGTTAAGAAGTGAATGGGTAGTAAGGAAGGAAGGAGAAGGAAGTTCAAATGTTCCTTATCCTACTCCTTAGCAGTTTGGAAGTGAATAGAAGGAAAGTTGATGAAGTTCAGATTGTTCAGGGGGTCATCAGGTTGTGTCCAGAAATTCTCACATATGAAGATTATAGTTGGAGGGATGAAGAGGAAGAACGTGTGCTAAATATGAATTCATTGACAAAGAAAGGAGAATCATCTGTAAGCCAGGAGATTATGATGATAAGGATGTGGGCTAGGTAATGTTGATGGCAAGAAACTTTTAGGAGAAGTTATAGAGTAATAGAGTCAGAAAGAGGATCAGGAAAGAGCAATGGGGTGTAAGCAGGATGCAGACTGTTCATGGCCTAGTGTATTGGGGAATGGAGGAGAACTAGAACCAAAGAGGGTGTCCAGAAATGGTTCCGACAAGAATTAGGTTTCTGTGAATGTCTGAAGATGGAAAGAGTGTGAACGAGAGAGATTGAGGGGATCTTAATGAGTGAGGGATGATTCTGGAGCAAATGGAAGAAAGTTGAAGGCAGAAAAATATGGGGATTGATGAATGGTGGGAGCCAGATAGATGGAGATAAGAGGACAAGGAATGGTACTAGTGTTTGAGGCTTCCCTGAAAGGGGAAACCACTTGGGATTCCTAGAGAATCACTGGAACAATTTAGAGATACTTCCTAACTCACCAGACTAATAATGGGCAAAGTCTGGGTTTGCTCTTCTATATCTTGATCCAATCTTTACTTTTCTTTGGCTCTGGCTCCTTCTTCTTCCCAGAACTCTTCCAGTTGATCCAAAAACTTGGTCAGGTGATATCAGTCTATTGTCTAGGACTAGTTTTAGTAACTCGAGGTTTGGCATTTAAGCCAGGCATCTGGTTCTGTAAATACCTAGTGTTCTACTTCCCAGGGACTATTCTGAACACAGATGTCCCACCAACTCCTTGGTTTCCTCTCAAGATGACAGAGAATGTAGCATGTTTGAGAGTTATAAATGTGGAATACAGAGGTGTCATAAAACCTGGGGTCTAGGCTTTATTTTATGTTGGAATAAGGTGGCTCTGGCCCCAGGTACTAGGTGGATATACAAAGTGGCTCTTTCAAAGGAAACAAGTAGAGGAACAGTTGCAGAAAGATGAATTTATGATTCTATTTTCTGGGCTATAAAGTTAATCCATTGCTAAAGCTTTCTAATTTGTTTCCCTGTCTCAAGTCTCTCCCCTTTATAATCAATCCTTAACTGCAAATTTTTTTTTTCCCTAAAGCACAAGTTTGACATGTCAACTCATTACCCTTCCTGCCCCTCATCTCTTTAAACTCCATTGGTTCCTTATTATTTCCAAAATAAAGTGTTCTGTTTGCCATTTAATGTTCTTTTACACTTGACTCATTTTTACCTTTTTAGTCATTTTACACCCACCTCCCCTCTTTGTCTCTATGATTCAACTACATTGGTCTCCTTACTTATTAACTGATTGGCATGCTCCCAGTGTTGGTCATTGGTTTCACTGGTTTCATTTGGTATCAATTAGCTAGCAAATTGGTTTCTGGAGGGTGGGATATAAAGTGTTAAGAAAAAAAAGGGTTTTGGAGTGGGAGATAAGGTAATGGTTGGTGTGATTAGGACATGTACCAGAGAATGATTAGAAAATCATGGAAATTTATAAAATCTGAGGGATTGTGAGAGTAGTATTCTAGGAAATGTTCTGTTGCCTAATCTTGGTCACTTTGAAGGAGTAGTGATAGATGTAGTGATAGAGCTATATCTCTAGGAAAAGGTTCCTGATCTTTGGCTTTCTTTCTAAGATAAAATTTAATTTGGGAAAGTAAGTGAAATTTTTATGGTAGTGGGAACCCTTACCTGGCAAGACCAAATACATGCTAGTTCCTAATCCTAATGAGAATTTCCAGTTTGGAGAACTAGGAACAAAGTCTTGTCAGATTCTAACTGATAACTAAATGGTTCATTCAGATCTGAGTCCTCAGTAGTCTTTGCACAGAAAAAGAGACTATTAGGTAAGGAAAGCCAAATAGACCCAGGGCCAGACTGTCAGAATAAGAATGTTAATGAGTCAGAAAACTCAGAGATTAATAACATTTATCATGTCCTTCCTTAAGTACTTCCTTTCCCACTTCTTTTGAGTTAATCTTTTTGGCAGTTTCTAGCCAGTAATCCTCCTGGCTAATCTCCTTTAGATTCATATCATCAGCTCATTAATGATCTTCCTAAAATGTGATGTTCAGAACTAAGCATACTACTCCAGAACACTCAACATGTTTACATAGATCACCAAATTTGACATCTATAATGGAAAAAAGTTACAAATAGTCATGGTGGATGCAGGTGATGAATTTTCAGGTAAGGCAACTTTCAAAGGCCAATATTAAGTTATAGAGGGATTCAAATCTGAATTGGTAGTGGGACTACATCTCTAGCAACATACAGTTCACCGAATCAAGCTTGATACTCATACTTCATTGATTCTCCCTGCCTCTCTAATTGAAAAACATAGGGAGGGATAAGCTCCTCTCAAAATCTTCATTTAAGGAGAAAGCCCAAACCAGCTACCTCTAATTTTTCCATGTTGCATTTCTTTGGACTTCTCTCAAAGAAGTCCTGCTCCCTGGGCACAGTATATTTTCTCTTTCCTTTCAGCTTCTTTTCTTTCTTACCTGGTTTGATTGTTAGATCTTTGAAGAGGACTGTCTTTCTTTGTTATATTTATATACATAGCACTTAATAAGACTTCTGGCATATAAGTACTTAATAAATGTTTATTAACTGACAACACTGAAGTCTGAACTATTTAAATCATTTAAAAATACAGAAAATCATGCAATCAGCAGAATATAAGTTCACAAAGAGTTTAGGAAGTAAAATAATGGTTTAGTGCATCATGCATCCCTGTAACTAAAGAGAAATATGAAATTAGAATCTCTACTGTTATCTCCTTAGACAACTCCTTTGACACTGCTTGGAGTTGCCTAAACTGAATTGAACAAGAGCTCAGAGTCTTCCTGTGGAATTTCTGTCCTTTTCTTCTTCCATATAAGGCTTTCTTTCTGAGCCATGTCATCAATTAGAGAAATGCCACAGTAATCTGGTCTTCCAAGATACTAGACTTCTCATCAAGAGAATGCTTTCTGGACTACTACATACATGATTTCTGAGTTAATTTGGGGCAGTATAATCAACATAAGTCATTAATTATTTCACGTTACTGATGGCTTTTGCCTGATATCACTGGAAATAGGCTTGATAACAAAATGTTAGGTGACCCAAGATAACAATTTCTTATTACTCAAGAACAATGCCCTCATTGGAATGGTGAAAAAATGCTGAAAAAGACATTGTTGCAGAAAGAAAAATAAGATCAAAAGGGGGAAAACCATGAGAAAGAAAAAAAACAAATTTAAAAAGTTGAAAATATTATGCTTCCATTCACATTTAGTCTCCATAGTTCTCTCTTTGAAAGGGGATGGCACTTTCCCTCCCAAAGGACTCATTTTTCTGAGTTCAAATTCAGCCTCAGACACTTACTAGTATAACTCTGGGCATATAACCTTGTTTGCTTCAATTTCCTCATCTGTAAAATGAGCTGGAGAAAAAAATGGCAAATCACTCTAGTATCTTTATCAAGAAAACCCCAACTGGGGTCACAGAGAGTCAGGACTGAGATGTTAAACAACAAATATGCAACCATGGAGTGTCTTGATCAATGCTTGCAGCTACACATGTGGCTTTCAAACTAAAAGAGCCTTATGAAGACTTATCTTAATGTGTCCAGTACTATTGATGACAACTTATGGATTGTTCCTCCTGTAGAACATGATTTTAGAAGATTTCTCTGATGATCTTTTTAAGTCAAAGAAGTAGAAAATAAACTGCATGAGATCTCAGATTGACCTCAGTCTTTAATTGAGAGTGGACCAAAAAAAAGGAGAAAGACATTCTGAAGAATTGAGCCATTTACAAGACATAGATATTCATTATATGTCTATAATGATGCTTTTTGTGGAGGTAATTTTAATGCTATTTCAGAAGGCAGTTAAGTTATCTTGGCCACATTACATGTTGAGCATCCAGGAATTGTTTGCATGAAAATATTGGCTAGAACTGGTATCTGTTGGCCTGGAATTGATTTTGATATCAAAGAAGTGATAAAGGAGTTGTAAGACATTCTTAGCTACTCAAGATAAATCAGCAAAAGAATTTATTATTTTTTTCAGGAGAATTAGTGGAAAAACCTTGGCTAAGATCCATATGGACTTTGCTGTTCCAGGGAAGGAACTTTAAAAAAAAAGTTGAAGTAGACTCTTTCTCAAACTGTCTCCATTTTAAATCACTGTTTCAACAATTCTAGCTCTTCACTAGAAATTTATGACCCATATGGTCAGACAGTTTCATTTCTCTCAATAGGTCTTCACTGACTTCATCCAAATTCAAATGTTTATACAAGAATTTCAATTGCAGTGGGTACCATAATGTATCCTAACCCTCCAACAAAGAGTCAGAGTGAAAAGAAAATATTGACTGTTGGAGATTCTCTGAACTGAATTTTGGAAATAAATTGGCAGATGATAAGACGTGCAGAATTTCTTGTTTAACATGTCATTCTGTTTCCAACAACAGGAGTCAGTTCTATTCATGGCCTTTGGGATGAAACCTGAAGGATTTGTCTCAGCTGAATTCATTTAATTTTACATAATGACTTAAATATATGAGAAGGGGTCTAGACTGTCTTCTTCTGAACCATATGCATTTTTGATATGTCAACCTTTAATAATAATTCTGGATCTGAAGAGAGGTAGATTCCCTCAACTGTAATTGAGGTCATGGAGTCTCTGTTTGGCAAAACCCAAAATGAAGATAAATCATTCATCATGTTGATTTGCTGTTTGTGTTCAATTGTTCAACATCAAGATCATTAGAAACATACCCTCTGTAGTTTTTGGCATTTTTGTTTTAGGTAGGGGTCCTGAAGACCCATCAGGGGAATGAAGTAAGTTTATGAAGAACCAGTTTAGCCTCAAAGAAGAGATAGAAAAAAACACTCCTCTTAACTCTTTTGAGGAAGCTGGGGTTCTATGAGAGAGGAACAACGTCAAATTTTTAGTGTATTAATCAATTTGCTAACTTTTCCCCTCTTCCTTGTCTTTTTTTTTTAAAGTCCTTGTTGTAAGGGGTTCCATTTTGGGAAGAAGGGATATGGAGGGAATTCAATAATATAAAATCTGTTTAAAATAATTCTATTTTGATAGATTTGTATGCTTATTATTAAGTTCCTAATTCTCCCTATAGTGTCCTGGTTCCCATCAAAGACTTGTCCCTCACTCTACAGTTTGTAAAGTTTAGCTTTGAGGGCTCTTAGGATTAGAGTATAGGAAATCCATTGGGTACTGACCCTCAAAAGATTTGGACTACTATTAGATTGAAAAATCAGTTCGACCTTAAAGCATCTACCACCAATAGTCATTCAAGTTTGGGATGTTAGCTGGAAAAGTTTTTGAAGATTAAAAAAAAAGGACTTTTGAATGATAAGAGATAAGGTCTGCATGTTCTTTGTCTGAAACTAACACTGTAAACAACATGCTAAAAGATTTTAAACAATATCACAAATGGAGAATGTTTATGTCTTAGGTCACCTTTTTGTGTGTTTCTTTCTTGGAGGACAGTACCTGCTGTCTTTCTAGTAGAGATACTTTTCAAGAAAATAGAAAAGTCATCTTTTAAGTGTGTTGTGACTCCAGATTTTCCCATGATCAAGTTTATAAGAAACACAATCTATGTAGGAAAAGGGATAAAAGTTACTTTTATAGGACCTTGTACTTAGGAGAGCAAGGACTATAAATTGAAGGCACCTTAGAGGTTATCCAGTCTTGTCAATGAACAGATTGGAAAAAATGACTTTTATAATATCTTTGCTAAATGATCATTCAGCCTCTGCTTGAAGATCTCCAGTGAAGGGGTACCCTTTGCCTTTTAAGACAGTCTATTTTAATCTTTTGGCCAGCTCTAAATTATTAGAGAATTTCCCCCTTAGAGTTGAAATCTACTTCTTTCAATAGATTAGTTTATCCCCCAACTCTTTATATGACCCATTGGGACCAATCATAACTAGTCTAATACTTTTCCCATATGATTCTACAGGTCATTGAAGAGCTGCCATTTGTTCAATTAATTCACTCTGTACCACATTCACAAGATAGTGCCTCCAAATATTGTTTGTTTTCTCAAGATGCAAAGTATTGATCATAGAACTGATGAGAGAATGTTAATCGATCCAACAAATCCATACATTCTACTAGAAAGAACAATTCAAATCTATAGTAGTTCAGTTGTTTCATCTTTGCATAGTAAGGACAGTATGTTAATGGAAGTTCTTCCTTTTCATCTCCCCTGCTACTTCTGAGAAACTCAATTCTGAACAGAAGGAATTCTTGCAGTATTTAAATGACACCCACATAGAGACATTCCCATAATTGTGTAATTATATTAAAATAAAAGTTAAGGATTGTAGTCCCTATAACCAAATACACATGTTCCAGATTTCAAATGGACTTTACCAATGACGTATAATATCTGAAAGCTAGAAGTTCTTTTCAGTCATTTTACTCAATGGTAAAAATAACTGATTTGGAGAAGATTGAATTTTGTTTGTGGAAGATCATAACTTATTCAGTATGTACTAGTAAGATGCATCTATAATTTTTTCCTTTCTCTAAATCTTTGGGATTTCATTCAGCAAATCAGAAATTGGGCCAAAGTTTTGTTTCAAAGGTAAAGTTAAAGTTATTGCTAATCTGTTACAATTCCCCAGTCCTAATAAGGTCCTTGGGTGTCTGAGTATATTTTCTGCTTTTCTTGTCCCTTGAAAGTTGACAGATATTAGTATAAATTTGCAGATTATACCTTTAAGAAGAATAGAAAGATTGTTCTTTTCTGCCTATTAAATTATCCATTAACTTGAACCTCAAACATAAAAGGGAATCTAAAAGTGCTTGTTGAAGGAAACAGTGATTGAGGTTGTCCTAGAATTATAGAATACAAGGCAGAGGTGGATATAGCCTCAGAGATCATGGAGTCCATTTGTTTCATACATAAGGAAACTGGAGTCCTGAGAAGCGATTTAGAATCATAATATTTAGAACTGGAATTCACTTACACTAGAGAAAACTCAGGTTCAGAGATGAAACATTAAGATTGTACATGATAGATTTGCTTAATCATTTCAAGTGTGTCTGAGGTTTCCTGGGCAGAAATACTGGAGTGGTTTGCCACTTCCTTTTCCACATCATTTTATAGATGAGGAAATTGAGGAAAACCAGGTTAAATGCCTGGCCCAGGGTCATATGACTAGAAAGTGCTTAAGGCTGGATTTGAACTTGGAAAGATGAGTCTTTCTGACTCTAGGCTTGGCACTCTTTGCACTATGGCACCACCTAGCTGCCTTAATGGTAGAGCAAGAGTTCAAATCAAGAGTCCTGATTTGAAGTTCTGTATTCTTTTCTCCAGATCATGCCAGTTATTAGCGTAAATCAGTCAGATGGATATACTTTATGGAGTACTCTTTCCATCTATGATGAAAAGAATTTGTAAAAGTGCAGTTAGGGTAGACTGAGGCAGAAGGGATTCCAAACAAAATAAAGGTATGAGAAGGGCAAAAGAGTAGCTGTTTATAATTTATTATACTTGCACATTACCCCAAAAAGTAAGATCCATATAAAAAGAAAAGAAAAAGTTGGACGTGATTGAACACAATTAAACAACCACCACCATTATAGCTCTTCTTTATATCCTTTTTCCTACTCCCAGTCCCCAGTTCAGTTCATACTCTCATCCCCTCTCCCCTAGATTAAGACAATAGTCTATTGATCCACCTCCCAACTTCTAACCTCTCCCTCTACCCAGCTGCCAAATTGATAGTCTTAAAAAGCACAGTTTGACCATGTGACTTTCCTGCTTCAGAAATTGCAGTGGTTCCTGATCATGTCTAGTATAAAATACAAATTCTTCCATTTAGGATTTAAATTTTTTTCATATGGATCTAACTTACCCTTCCAAATGTATTACATGATACCACTCCTCATGTATTTTACATTGCAGCTAAACAGACTTTCTTGTTTCCCACACACAACATTCTAACTCCTGCTTCTTTGTCTTTCCACAGGCAATCTCCCTTGCTTATAATGTTTTTCTTCCTCATTTCTAGCTATTGAAATTCCACATGAGCCACTGCCTACATAAAACCTTTTCTGGTGCCCTCAATTGCTAGCCTTACCTCTCCTCAATTATATGAATAAGATAATATTTGGAAAGTGTTTTTGCAAACCTTAAAAATATTATATAAATGTTTTTGTTATAATTATTATTAGTAGCTAATATTTATGTAGCATTTATTATGTGTCAGACTCCATGCTAAGTGCTTTACAATTATTATCATTTTATTTAATCCTCACAACAGTCCTGGGAAGTAGGACCTGTTATTATCCCCTTTTCACAGGTGAGAAAACTGAGGCAAATGGAGATAAATCTCTGTATGTCTCTGGAGAAGAGTGATAACTTTGCAAAGCTCTATGTCATTCTATTTCTAATTCATGAGTAAGTCAAGACATTACCTTGAGATGTCATTGGTTCACTTCAAGACCTAAGGACGAGGGGCAGCTAGGTGGTGCAATGGATAGAGCACCAGCCCTGATATCAGGAGAACTTGGAATTCAAATCTGGTTTCAGACACTTAGCACTTCCTGGCTGTGTGACCCTGGGCAAGTCACTTAACCCCAATTGCCTCAGCAAAAAAAAACCCCAAAAAACCAAAATCCTAAGAACGAACAACAAGTCTCTACATAGAATGGCTTCCAGTGCAGGTATTGTGAGTTAAATTCAATCAATAAGCATTTCTTTTTTTTTCTTTTAAAAAAAATTTGAATAGTATTTTATTTTTCCAAATTCATGAAAAGATAGTTTTCAATATTCATCTCTAGAAAGCCTTGTGTTCCAACATTTTCTCCCTCTCTTTTCCCTTCCCCCCACTGCTCTCCACTCCCTGCTCCAAGACAGCAAGCAATCTTATATAGGTTAAATATGTATAATTCTTCTAATCATATTTCCATATTCATTATGCTGTGCAAGAAAATTCAGATTAAAAGAAAAAATCAAGAAAGAAAAAAATCAACAAGCAATAGAAAAAAAGCAACAACAATAATAATAAAAGATGAAAATACTATGCTTTGATCTGCATTCAGTTTCCATAATTCTCTTTCTGGATGCAGATGGCACTTTCCATCTATTGGACTTGCCTTGAATCATTTCATTCAACAAGCATTTTTTAAACATATAAAATGATAGAAGCCTGAGGAGGGATTTTTGAAAAGGGAAATTTATTCAGAACTTATAGGGTTCACACTCTGCTTGCTGTCAGGAGGTTAATGGAAGAAATAGATTAAGAATCTTAATCTCTAAAAGCACTCCATAGGTGTAGGGATATAAAGATACTTTGATTTACTGCAACCATTTTGATTGCAGTCTTACTTAGTTTGAATGGGACAATGAAGTCTTTTCTAATTCCTCCAGCTCCTTCTTACTAAAGTTACTTTATATTGAACTTTTTTCATGTATTTGTTAAATTATTAACTATAGTTGTTTTTGTCCTTTATTTCAAAGAGGATCATTGATATGGGGTAATAGCTCATGAGTTCCATTTGTGTGATAGAGCTGCCCAAAATTGTCAGCCTCCCTATATATTTATGCAAATATACAATGAATATATATAATAATTTTTTGTTACATATATATATACAATATATTTATTATACATATGTATATATTGTATACATATAACATATATACACAATGCATATATTTGTATGTATATACATAATATATTTGTCATCTCCCTTGTTAGAGTATAAACTCCTTGTTTTGTTCTTTGTACTTACATCCCCATCATCTAGCACAGTTTGGCACATAGTAGGGACTTGATAGATGCTTGTTGAATGAATGAATGTTGATGGAATGAATGAAGGGTTTTTTTTTTCCTAAGTAGGATGGAGATTTAGCCATTAGATTTGATTGCATTATAGACCCAACCTTTAGATTTATATGAAAATATTGCTACCACCCCACAAAGTTATGAATCTATGAGTGGCAATTGACTTCTCTGAGATCCTGAGAAAAGTGCAGAGATCTTGATGGATGATGATGTGCATGACAATAGGGACTGAATGCTTGAGTTATAACCACATGCTTGGGGCCCTGGTTGCTTTGCTACATTAGAACAGACATATTGGCTGGAGACTTCCTTCCCCTTACCTGTCATAGGTGAATTAATCCTTAATAAATGGGTAATTTCTTGCAAATCTTAGAGAACTTAATTTAATTTTTGATATTACTAGAGCTTTTTTGTGGACTGTTTGAAGCCTGACTATTTCTACTCAGTCAAGTTTCTTGTCAAATTAGTAATGCCTTCTTTGAGACATTACTACTCATGTAGGATAAAGAACAGTAGAATAAATCAGAAGAACTGAGTTCAAATCACAGCTCAGTTCCTTAGTATTTGTGTGATGTTAGGCAAGTCATTCATTCTTTCTTGACTCTTTGATCCCTAAATTTGATTTCCAGGTCTATTGCAAATTTAAGACTTTCTAATTCCTAAAATTCCTAAAATCAAATCTGAGAATCTCCTGAGACTCTTTGGCAAAGACTTAGGTGCAAATCTTTTTTTTGTGGGGGGGATTGCCATTGGACCCCACATGGAGGGTTTTTCTCTTGACTTTTTCCCTAGGAAAACTAGTGATGTAGAATGGCATTTTGGAAAGTAGCTGTGATCTGTTAGTTTCATACCAGAAGTAAATTGGAACATGAGAACTACTTCCTCAAACACCTTGGAACTCATTTAGAAAAATAAAAGTTTTATTGTTAGCCCTTGTTTTTATATCTCAAACACTTCTATTTAATGCTGGCTATTTCTACCCTATCTCTCCCAACATAGACATATGTGCTTGCATGCGCGCGCACGTACACACACACACACACACACACACACACCCCTTCCTGGAAACAAAGAAAAACAGCTAATTAAGCAAAGCTAACCATGTCTGATAATAACTACGTCTGATAATTTTATCCTATTCCTGACATTTGAGGTTCCCCCCTTTTTATACCAAATGGAAGAATTTATGTTTCTTTTCTTGTTCTCCAGAACAGGAAGTAGTTTATTACAATTAATTTGAGTGCAACTATTTTTTGAGTGTGATCTCATAGAATCTATTCTGTCTCATTCTTGCCTCCCTGTTTTCTGACATTTTCTCTCCCCCCCCCCCCCATCATTGCTGCTGGTGCTTTCACTTGTGGCTAATTTCTTTTTCTTTTCTTTTTGAAAGACAAGCATTCAGGCAAAGCTGGGAACCCTAGAAGCTTTGGAAGGAGAACAACTGCCCCCCTCACCCTTTACCCTCACCCCAGCCATCAAAGTGTTTACATTCTATTTTCTATTTCCCAGCTCAGCCTCCTCAGTCATCCCAAATGTTTATTTAATGATGCTCAAAGACCTTTTAAGCTTCCTGGGTTTAATGTTTGCTAAACACCCTGTCACTTCCAGTTCTACTGATAATTCCCTGGCCACAGCTTACAGCCTGTCTTACAGCTCTTGGTAGAATGACTAAAGGCCTTTCTCCTCAGTGAGTGATGCTCAGAAGCTAGGTGATACAGCCCTGGGGACTATGATCAATTTCTTGATGCCCCAGAACCAATGATAGATATGATTCAAAGACTTTTGGCCAGAAAGGCTCTGCCTAAAGCTGCAGATACTTTAAAGTGATCAAAATTGGTGTCTTATCCTGAATAGCCACCAGGGAGTCCAATTGGGCATTGTTTCTGCTCTAGCCCAAAGATTAAAAAAAAAAAAAGACTGCCCTAGTTAAACCTAAATGCCAGAACATATGTCAATGGCGAGATAACAAGGAAACAGGAATATAGAAAGGCCTGACAAGCTTAATGTTTGAGCAACCTCTTCAAATAAGCTTTGTCTCCATATTGCCTGTTATCTGACTTGGTCAGTGAGCAGGATATGGTCATCTGGACATCACAGCTACAGGTCATGACAGCAGCTGAATTCATGTAGCTCTCCAAGTTCTGCAAAGCTCTTTATGACTGACATATATATATATATATATATATATAAGTTTATGACACACACAGGAGTTTTACAAAGCTCTTTATGGATATTATGCCAATTGATCTCATGAGGTAGATGCTGTTGGTCCATGAAGAAACAGAATCAGAGAGTTTTATTCATTTTTTCTTGACTCTTTGATCCCTAAATCATAAAATGAGAAAGTTGATCTCCAGGTCTATTGCAAATCTAAAACTTTCTGATTCCTAAAATTATATCAAATCTGAGAACTTCTTGAGTCTTTTTGGCACAGACTTTGATATAAATCTTTTTTTAAGGGGGGTATTGCTATTGGACTCTACAGGGTTTCAAAATAAATCCTACAGATATTGTCAATGGAGATGAAGGAAGGGAAGAATGAGTGTGGGGCACTGTGAAGCTTAGCAGGAAGAGTACTAATCTGAAGATAACTATATGGATAGTGTGCTGAGCCTCAGGTCAGGAAGACTCATTTTTGTGAGTCAAATCTGGCTTCAGACACTAACTAGTTGTATGATCCTGGGCAAGTCACTTAATTACTTGCTTCAGTTTCCTCATCTCTAAAATGGACTGGAGAAGGATATGGTGGTAAATCACTCTAGGATCTTTGCCAAGAAAACTCCAAATGGGGTGTCACAAAAAGTCAGACATGATCAAACAATACATTTTTGTTCTGTCACTTATTACTCGGACTAATTCTTCTGTCTCCATGGGATAGTTGATTTCTACAGTACCCATATATTCTTAAATTCCACAATCCCTTTCTGAAAGCCTCCATGGGGAATTGTAACTTGAGCAGATTCCTGAAGGATGAGTAGATTTTCAATAAAGGGAGAGAAGTAGAGAGAAGAGTTCCTCCTGTAAAATGCAGTGACATGAAAAGATGGATGGGAATGCTGAAGAGTAAATTGTTGGGTTTAACACCATCTCTATCCACGCCACCCAGGGCTTCTACAATCTCAAAAATACTTGGAATGACCCTGAATGGTCAGTCAGCTTTGTTCAACTCAAGCCCCCAGCCCAGGCCCCTTTTTCTCCCAGACAGGATGGCCAACCTGTTAGGGCAGCCCACACAGAGACTTCTGTGAGAGGCTTTTTCCCAGGGAAGGGTTAGTTCCCTAACAATGCCCAGGGCACAATGAGCTATGTGGGTTGAAATTCTGCCTTGCTGCCTCTGCTCATTGTTGATGGCTGGCTGCTTCTGAATGGCTGCTAAATCTCTGTATTTCCTGCTAACTGAAAGGGGCCCCCAGGGGCCTTTGTGGAGACCGAGGACAGGAAGACCCTCAGCGGAACTTAGGTGTAGCTTGTTTGGGACCCAGAGCCCTGCTGGTCCCACTCTCCCAATCTTCAGAATAAAGCCTGCACCACAACACTGAGGGTGGAGTGAGCAGATCCCCCATTAGCTCAGGTGCAGAGACATCAGTCACTTCTGGGAATACAGCTTCCACCAGGATGCATCCTATTCATTTAGGTACTTTCCCTGTCCCCCCTCTACGGCCCTGCTCTAGGTGAGCCTAGTCCTGTGAGCCTGCCTCCTTTCCTGGTGAAGCGATGATGGAAGAAACCGATAAACTTTCTTGATTCAGTTTCTAGTGTCACAGAAGGAAAGACATCTGCTTGCAATTACAGTCCTAAGCAACTGAGCAGTGGACAGGCAGGGCTGATTTTCTAAGCTGATAGGAAATGTAATCGATCTTGAACATCCCCCAGAGTCTAAGAGGAGGTCTCATTCATCTGATCATTCATCTCTCTTTATCAAGTTAGGGGAGCTCTTTATCCCCCAAGTGATCTCAGCACTGATTACCAGCTGGTGATTGCAGATCTTAGAAAGAGAGTGACAGAGGTCTCAGAATCCATTTTTCTATCCCCTAAGTCTTTCTCCAGCCAGGAGATGATTTTTCTCACTGATGAGAACTTGGCATCTAAAGCAGTGAAAAAGCTGGCTGGCTCTCTCATGTATCTTTCAAGTATACATGAGGAAGATGAAGGACAGCAAGAGTTTTCAGGAGCAAATGGTATTTCCTCAGAATACCAAATCTTACCAAAAGTTCTGCTTATAGTCAAGAGCGACTGCATTATGTCTATTTGTGTGTGCAAAGTCCTGAGATGGAGGGAGGGAGGAAGACACTGCTCTTTTCTTCTTGGGTCAGGTGACCCCTGACCTCTTAAACTCCTTGGAGAGTCTTATTTGAATTTCTTCTCCATTTGCATTCAAGTGGGGCTCCCATAGGGGAGATTTAGAGTTGTAAAATGTCCAAGCTGGAAGAGTCCATAGAGACCTAAGACAACTCCCTTATTTCTCAAGGAAGCCCAAGGTTATACATGTAGTGAGCAGCCAAGCTGGGTCTTGTATCCAACTTTCCTTATTTCATTTCCAAGACTTCTTCCATCAAAGCATCCTGTCTTATTTTTTTATTTGAGCACTTGAAAAATTATGTCCATCCTGTCAGTCTCATTTGTAGAACACAGAATGCAAGATTTGAAAGAATTTTAGGGATTTTCTAGATCAGCCTGTGCATTTTATGGATTGGGAGAGTGCAGTTATTTAAAGAGAAATGATTTGCCTCAAAATACATAGCAAGTATATAGCAGAGCTCAGGCTAGTGCTCAAATATTTAACTTCCAGCCCAGTTTTCCTAAACATGACACTACTAATTAAATTAGCATTTAAGCATCTACTATGTGCAAGGCAATATACCAGAATTGGAGACTCAAAGAAATCAAAAAATGTCTGCCAGCAGGGAGTTTATACCAACGAATAAATATAAAGCAATTTTTTTGTAGGAGATCATTAACAACTACAGCATTTGGGGATAATTTCTTGGAAGAACTGAGCCTTGAAGGAATTCTAAGAAGCAGTACTGGGAAAAACATTGCAGGTGTGGGAGAATTCAAGTGGGCAATTCCTGAGTAAGGGGAGAAGCAATGTTAAGTTCAGGGAACAGTCACTACATTTGATTGTAATGTAGAATATATGAAAGGGGAGTAATGCAAAGTAAGGTTGAAAAGGCAAGCTGGGACTAGATTGTAGAAGGCCTTAAAACTAGGTTAAAGAGTATGCATTTTACTCTAGGGCCCAGTTTCTTAAACAATCTCATATGAGATTATGTAACTGAATGTGGGAGTCATGAAATTATGATTTATTATTAGTAAATATTTAATTTGTATACCTATTTTAAATATGTAATTTTTGGGGGGTGAAAGGGATAATGAGTGGAAAAATGTAAGTTTTGTTCTAGAGGACATGGGAAACTAATAAAGGCTTGTGAACAGAGGTTTGAAATAATCAGACCAGGGCCTTATTTTGGCAGTTATGGGGAGGGTGGATTGGCAAGAGGAGAGGCTGGCTGCAGGGTCTCAGTTAGGGAGTTAATTGTAATATTCCAGGTGAGAGGTGATGAGGGCCTGAAGGCTCATGGCCCTGGATGGGGCACTGAATGTGCCTATATGAAATCAATCAGTCTTGGCAACTGCTTCAGTTTGGAAAGCTGAGGGATAGTGAAGTGGCCACAATTCACAATTGTGAACCTTAAGGTACAATGAGGCTAACAAACTGGTGACTAAGAAAGATGAAAGACTCTGTTTTGAACATATTGAATTTGCAAAGTTAATGGAACCTACAGTTGTAGTTGTCCAGCAGACATTTGATGATTCAGAACTAGATTTGAGAATTTGGGGGAGGGATGGTTGGGGTGAGCAAGAATGACTGGATTTATGATTCTGTCAGTTTAGGGAACTTCTAATATAGAAATTCCCTCCAGCAATAAAGATGAGCAATTCATCTGTAGCATATAAGAGACAGGGGATTGGACTGAGTTCTGAACTTGGGTTCAGGAAGACCTGGATTTAAATTTTGTCTTGGGCTAGCTAGGCGATTGTGTGACTCTGGAGGAGTCACTTAACTTTTCTGTATCTCAGTTTCCTCATTTGTCAAATTAGGAAATTGGATAAGATGGCGTTTAAGTTCCCTTCCAGCTCTGAATCAATGATCCTAAAATATAGAGATGCCAGGACACTGAAACATTAGCTGAATTGCTAATAGCCGTATGTGCTAGAGATGTGATTGCAGTCTTCCCTGACTCCAGGGGCAGCCCTTTATTCACTATACCATGAGGAAGGATTAGTGAGGACATGTAGATTAGTGGTCATCTGTGTAGGAATGATAATGGAACCCGTGGGGGCTGATGAGGTCACTGAGAAATGGTGCAATCATTCAGGGAAATTCCTGAGAGAAGAGAAATGAGCCCAGGGCAGAGCCTTGAGAAGACATGTACACTTTGGGATGGGAGATGGATGATGTAATAAGTAATAAGACAAGTAGGAGAAGAACCAGGAAAGAACAGTGTCATAGAGGCCAAGAATATCCAAGAGGACTCTTTTTAGGAATTTGGCAGTGAAAGAGAGGAGAGATGTAAGACAACAGCTTGAATTCAAAATTTACTTGAGATAGATTGGAGTGATTTTTTGGTTTGTTTTTTTTGTGTGTGAGACAATTGGGGTTAAGTGACTTGTCACACAGCTAGTAAATGTAAAATGATTGAACTCATATCCTCCTGAATTCCAGCACTGGTGTTCTACCCACAGTGCTATCTAGCTGCCTGGTATTTTTTTTTAAGACTGGGGGAGAACTGATCATATGTATGGCCAGTACAATAATTAGTCATAATAATAAAACAATAGATAGCATTTATATAATGCTTTGAGGTTTACAAAGTGTTTTGCAAATATTATCTCATTTTATCCTGACAATATAGGTGTTATTTTTATCTTTTTTTTTAATAGATGAAAAAAAACTGATCAGGATCACAAATCTAGTAAATATTTGAGGCCAGATTTAAACTCAGGTTTTCCTGACTATTTTAACATTATCTACTACAATAGATTGAAATGAAAGCTAGGCAATGAATGAGTTGGGGCAAGCTTCTGGTGGAGGATGGATGGTGTGTGGGAGCAATGACACAGGAGAAGGAGGAGGAAGAGGAGGGAGAGGGGAGGAGGAAGAAAAGATGGATGAAGAAGATTGTGAAGTAGAGGAGATGAGGGAGCTCCTACTGTATGGCCTCTGTTTTCTCAATGAAACAGAAGAGTATATTACTGAATTCTATGGAAGTGTAACAGAGACTTAATAATGTGAAAAAATCAAAGAATTGCCACGTTCTTGAAAGAACTCAATTGAAATGAAACAGCATGATTTGTATTGGCTTTAGCCAGTAACATCCTTAGGTGTCCCATCAGCAGCATGGGAAGAGGAATAAAGAAGAAAGATAGTGAGAGTGAACTAAGTTTTGTGATATGAAAAACACCAGTGTGTCTAGGGAATAGAAGGAAGGAAGGAAATGGCCATTTATTAAGCACTTATTTTATGCCAGGCACAATGCTAGGCACTTTACAAATGTTGACTTATTTGATCCTCACAGTCCTGGGAGGTAGGTTCTGTTATTATCATCCCCATTTAAACATTGAGAAAACTAAAGCAGACAGGCTCTATCTACTCTGGCATCTAGCTGCCCTCACTTCTCTTACTCAGAAGGGAAGACTTCAGTGGCATAAGATAGTCTGTAGTTGAAATAGTTAAGAATGTGAAAAGAAGAAAGAGATATTGGAGTAGTCATGATGGATTTGGAGAACGGAAAGAAATGAAGTCATGTCTAGGAGTCCTGGTGTATGTCAAACATTGTTGTGGAAAGAATGAAGTGAAGATTGAAAGCTAGGAAATTATAATCAATAAAGGAGAATTTCAGAATTTGAGGTCACAGGGTCATTAACTAGTGCAATAGTTAATAATTTTCATCTTATATAGTGCTTACATTTTTCATAGCAACTTTCCTCACAACCTGGGGAGTTAAGAAGTGCCCTCATAGTATCATCTTTATTTTAAAGCCATGGAAACTAAAACAGCCTGACTTAAAATCCAGAACTCTTTATCATGTGTCATTTTGCTTCTTGACCTTTTTCGAGTTCAAGAACGCAACTTTATCAGGTAACTACCATAAGCCTTAATATATTATGTTATAGATAAAGAAACTGGGGCTCAACAAATGCAAGTAATTTGATCACAATCACACAGATTGTCTCAGGTGAAATTCAAAACCATATCTTTTCTGTTTCTAAGTCTAGCATTTATACAGTGAGAATACTCTGATCCTCTTCTATAAGAGTTAGATTAGGTACATTTTATTTCAGGGTTCTAAGATATGCTAAAGGGTTTGTGGATATCTCTTCTCCTGTCTCAATGGATTGAGCCCCTACTGACTGTTCTTCATTGTTAAGAACCAGTCAGTAGTGCTTTGGCTCAATTTAACCACTTACCATCAATTAGCTTTTACAAGGAATATTTACTTCAAGCCTCTAGTAAGAACAACATAAAACCTCCCAAAAACATTTCTTTCAAAATCACAGAGCATACTCTGCCCTACACTAGTTCAGTCTTTACATGGAAGGAGGCTTATAACTTATCCTAGTTACTAATTCCAAACAAGTTCATGTCTTTATCGGACTGCCCTCTGAGTCCTTATCTCAGCTTCTGATGGCCTGGTGTCTCAAAGGTCACTCCTGCAGACTACTCCTTGCTCTGTGGGCCATTGATGCTGCAATATCTCTGGAACTTGGATTCTTAGATGCTAGGGTGTCAATGTACTTTCTAGAGCTTTCAAATTTGCAAGGTTGTAAAGCTCAATCCCTTCATTTAGAATGGAAAGATAACAAATACAGAGGTCAAAGATCATACCTTTCACTAGGCCATGTGGCCTTAGATGGGGAGAAGGCTCCAAGATCTTTTTTTTTTTTACATCATGGTCTCTCACTAGATGCCATAGGCAAAAGAGTTACTGAATCTCCCCCAAGATCAAATGAGGCAGAGGACAAAGTGGCTGAAGCTGATAAGCCTTTTTGAATGTCTCTGTAACCAAAGATTCTTCACTTCAGCAGATAATCAACCAATTACAGGCTTGTGAGCTTTGTCCCAGACACTTCTTTTTTTCCCCCAGATATTTCTTTTATGCATTCTCATCACTGTCCTGGGAGAAAGATATCATCTTCTATCTTAGGTCCTCTGTGTAGGTGTCATATCCCCATATAGTTACAACACATTGCAGTGAAAAGTGATGATGAAATATAAGGCAAGGCATTTACTGTTCCTGAAGTGATTCAAGAAAATTCTGAAGGATTCATGATGAAAAATTCTTTCTACATCTAGAGAAAAAAAACTGGTAGAGTCTGAATGAAGATTAAAGCTTATGATTCTTCTTTTTTGTGTGCATGTTTCTTTTTCTTTTGGTCTGTTTTCTTCTTTCACAACATTACTAATATAGAAATATATTTTTCATGATTGCACATACATATCACATTGCTTATGATCTTAGAAAAGGGGGTAAAGAAAACATTTGAAACTAATTTTTTAACAGTGATAAACACTGTCTTTATATGCAACTGGGGAAAAATGAAATGCTATATAAAAAAGAAAAGTGTCAAAGTTTCAAAGATATCAAGGAGAATGATGATAGAGAAAAGAACATTGGCTACGACAACTAAGAAATCATTAGTAACTTTGGAGAGAACAGTTTTGGTGGAAAGATAAGGTCAGAAGCTGAATTACAAGAAGTTAAAAAGAGGGTGAGAGGAGAGAAATTGAGGTACCTATTCTATTTAGATGGTCTTTTCAAGAAGTTTAGTTATAAAGCAGAGAAGAGATATAGGGGGATAGCAGAGATGGAAGGATCAAATGAAAGTTTTTTCAGGATTAGAGAGAGGTGACCATCTTTATAGGCAGTAGGGAATGAGCTAATAAAGAGAGATAGATTGAAGGTATATGAGAATGGGGATGACAGAGGGAACAATCTGCTGGAAAACTGGATGTAATGGGATAAGCAGTAGAAGGCTTAGCCTTGGGAAGGAATAAGACTACTTTATCATGTAAGATGGTGATAAAGGAGGAAATAATGTCAGAAGGCATCTGAGTGATATAAGATGAGGAAAAGGGAGAAGAGAAAGCTCATGGCAAATGGCTTCATATTTTTTCTTTAAAATATGAAGTGAAGTTCTAATTTGAAAGAGTAAGGGAAGAGGCAGTCATGGGAGGTTTCAAAAGGGATGAACAGATTTGGAGGATTCACTATGGAGAATGGGATAGTGAATTGACAAGGGAGGTATAGTATGATTGCCTAGCAGCATAAATTTGTGGTGAACCCAGTCAGAAAAATTGTGTTATTTTCTCCATTTTCATTGGAAAATGACTCTAGAGCCCTGCAAGAGAGACTAATTCTTTCCAGGCGAATTGTTGTGATCTCAAGGGAATGGGCAATATGAGTTTTAGGAGGTGTAATGAGTAGGAGTGAGAGCAAAGAGAGCCAAATTATCATGTTCAGAGCAGGTCCCTAGGCATTTGGAGGCACTATTCAGTATCTTTTTCCCTGAAGGAGCTTGACTTGAGTTGGTTCCCCGGCCCTCTGTTGTAAGTAAGTAATAAGTTGGCAAGGATTTGTGATCCACAACTCTAACTTCAGAGCTGCTTAGACTTGCTCCTTTTTTCTGGGAGGTAATCTCATGAGGATGAGTGACAGGGGATTCCTCAGTTCCAAGAGCTTTGGTGGGAACTGTGGGTAGCAGGGGCAGAAGGATTGGGAAGGGAAAGAAGATGCAAATGCATGTACTTTCTTTCCTCAGATAACTTCCTAAGGGAGATTCTGGGCTCATAGATCAGAGGAGAGCTACAGAATTTTCTTGGCTGAACATATTTGTGTTTGTGAAGCTTGGAAGAGTACTCTTGAGCAAAGGTAATGTGATGACTAATGGAGACATGTCCTGGCAGATGGGACAAGCTTGGTCTGATGCTCATTTATGCATTGACAAGACATGGCTTATTGCCTGGGTTGGTTTAAGTCATTCTGGGGACTAGGAGGGAGAAGTTGCAGCCCCTGTAGATAACATTCTGGATCATTATTCTTGAGTGCATGGAATTAAGAGAATCACATAGACATTTCCTATAGCCACTTGTTCTACATCTTGGCTGGTGAACATAAAAGATGAAAGACTTTACGGAAAGGTAAAGAGATGATAGAATTGCAGAGAAGGGGATAGGAGGTTGAAGACTCAGTCACAAACTAATCTATACCCTGACATTAATAAGGCCAAACATCATCTGACCTGTACCTGACAATGGTTTGTCTAATAGCCTTTATTTCCAAGTCATGTCTCAGTAAGTGTTGGCAGGGAGTTATCCTCCCTGCTTTTCTTCTCCTCCTTCTCTGTACCACTACTTCTGTGTCTTGTTCCCTCTTACTTTGTTGTCTTATTTTCCTTCTTTTTCACTTACAAGTCTAACCATCCACCTCCTCCCCCAAACATGCACACAGACATATACCCTCATTCTGCCCCCAGAATTCCACTTGACACCTACAGGTGTCTTTCTTTGCCCTCTCCATTCAAAATCATCCAGCTTGATTATGATCTTGTTAGCTTATCAGAGCAGCTGTGTTGGTATGTGGATAGAGCTCTTGACTTACAGTCTGGAAAACTCAAAAAGTTCAAATACAGCATCAGGTACTTAGCTGTGTGACACTGAGCAAGTCACTTAACCCCTATTTGCCTCAGTTTCTTCATCTGTAAATAAAGATAATAATAATACTTATCTTCCAGGTAGGGTTGTTGTGAGGATGAAGGGATGTAGTATTTATAAAGCACTTTGCAAATCTTAAAAGGCTATGCCAATTTTAGGTATTATTATTATTGGCCTTTCCTCCTTTTATTCACTCTTTCACTCTTTTTCTCTCTTGCTTTTTCCACATGTTTCCATAAATAAATTCTTACAGAATCATTTTTAATGTAGTTATCAAATATTTTTTAATTATTTTAATACAGATAGTTTTAACATTCATCTTTGTAAAATCTTGTGTCCCAATTTTTCTCCCTCCTTCCCCTAGACAGCAAGCAATCCACTATAGGTTAAACATGTGTAATTCTTCTACACAGATTTCCATATTCATCATGTTATAAAAAATAATATCAAAAGGGAAAAAAAGAAAAAAACAACAGGCAACAACAAACAACAATGGAAGGAAAAAAAAGATGAGAACACTATCCTTTGATCCACATTCAGTCTACATAGTTCTCTTTCTGGATGCAAATGGTTCTTTGTATCACAAGTCTAATGGAATTGTCTGGAATTACCTTATTGCTGAAGAACTAAATCCATCACAGTCAATCATCACTTAATCTTGTTGTTGCTCTGTGTAATGTTTTCTTGGTTCTACTCACTTCACTTAGCATCAGTTCATGTAAGTCTTTTCAGGCTTTTCTGAAATCAGCCTGCTTGTCATTTCTTATAGAACAATAATATTCCATAACATTCATAATTTATTCAGTCATTCCCCATCTGATGGGCATCTTCTCAGTTTCCAGTTCCTTGCCACTACAAAAAGGGCTGCCTCAAACATTTTTGCACATATGGGTCCCTTTCTCACCTTTATGATCTCTTCAGGATACAGACCCATAGAGTCTACATCAAAGGTTATACACAGTTTTATAGCCCTTTGGACATAGTTCCAGATTATTCTCCAGAATGAATACTATGACTTCTTAATCTGAGGCAAATCCCTATCTATCTTGTGGGCTCAGGTTTCTCTTTGGTTACATGAGATGGCTGGACTAGAATCTCAGAGATGTCAAATATTCAATCTGCTCCCACTAGTGCAGGTAAACTAAATTAAAAGTGCAATTTGAATTTATTTAACAAAATAAATAAAAATAAAATAGAAGATAAATTATGTAAATATATAATTTTCTAAGTCAATAGGAGCTTTTAAAGATTATTATATACTAATGATAGGATTTATATTGTACCTCCTACCTGCCAGATACTGTGCTAAGAACTTTACAAATATTACTTCATTTGAAACATATAGGTGCTATTATTATCCCCCTTTTACAGTTGAGGAAAATGAAGCAAATAGAGGTTTAAGTGTTTTTCTCAAGTCCATACATTTAGTAAATGAATGAGGCTGGACCAAACACTGGATGATGAAGGACACTCTACAGAGAAACTAAACTAGATCATGAGAAATTCATAAATTGCAAGATTTTACTTGTTAGAAGTGAGCAAGAAAACATTTTTTTCCATGAAATTAGGGCCCATTTCTAAGAGCAAGCAATCATCATCATCATCATATTGATCTGTTTCTTAACTATCATTCCTCAAGGTGGGAAAGATGTATTACTGTAAGAAAAGACCCTACCTCCTGTCTGGAAGAATTGCTAAGATTTGCTTTATCTCTAGAGAAAGGAAATGATTCCTCCAAAGCTCCATTTTATTCCACTGATTTCTCTAATCCAATCAGGATTTCTCTGACTGACAATGTCATTGGGTATCCACCTCCTTCCACAGCACAGCAATTTAAATTTTCTCACCATCAGTCAGAATTGGCTTTGGGGCAAAATCACATTTATGACATTGTTGAAGCAGGTAAATGTTTCTGAATATACTTTCATTCATAGATACATACAGTAAAAAATGTTTCCAGGATGGTTAGTGAAATTCTGGGTGAAATAGCTTCCTTATTAGCCATTCCTTCATTTCTCTCTTTCTTCTCATGCATCAACCCTTCCCAGACTTCTTTCCCCCTTCAAACAATTAGAAAAGAACAAGGTTCTTGGAGTTTTTCCCAAGATGAACCTTAATGAGATTTATAGAAGTCAGAACTAGAGATCATTTAATTCAACCTTCTCATATTCAGATGAGAAAATTTGCCTAAGGTCAGAGGGTTTGTAAATGACAGCCAGGATTCTGATCAAGGTTGCCTGATTCCAGTGTGCTTTCCTTTCATGACCTTGCCTCTTATAAACTGTAATAGCAGCCTTCCTCTAGCCCTTACAAGTTTGCAAAAAAAAAAAAAAAAAAAACGTTCCTAATAAGAAAGTAATAAGGAAGCTAGTAGAACTTATTTTAGATAGTAAGAACCTGAAATTCAGAGAAATTAAATGAGCCGGTTACATAATGGTTACATCTCTAGTGAATGCTAGAGCAAGGGTGGCTTCAAGGTTACTCTTTGTGGTATATTGGCTTAAACCAATACATTCTGGTGATAACCAAAATTTCTCAAGGATTACCCTCTCACCTCATAAAATTTTTTTTAAAGGAAATGTTGAAAAAAATGAAGTCAAAAATATGAAAGTGAAAAACAGTATCACTCTGGTCCACCAACCATCTCATTTTACAGAGGAAGAATTGAAAATTGGCAGAAAGGAAGCTAAGGAAATTGATCAGGGTTATATAGACAGTGATGGTGTATAGATTAGATAAACACTTCTGAGATCACTTTCTCAATTCCCACTTATAAATGGCAGGTTAGGTTCTAGTACCATTACTCACAAGTCCCCACCAGTGTACTTGCCATTGACAATTTATCAGCCAGACTTAATTGGCTTTTAGAAAAGGCATTTACTTAGAAAATATAGCAAGTATAACAGTTACCAAAAAACCATTATCCCCAAATCAAAGGTACAGTAGACTCTCTCCTTGCACATATAAGGTCTCTGGGAGTGTTGTTCAAAGTTAAAAGATAAAGAAAGTAAGCTATACATGTAGAAAGTACATGTAGTAAGCTTCTGGTTATTGGAAGTCATTTTGTCCTTCCAAAATTCTCATAAATTTCTCTCAGATGGATAGTCTTTTGTTGGATCTGGAGGGTCAGTTCCTTTAGAATTCATAACTAGCATTCTGACTCACTGATGTATTTCTTCGACTGTTGTATAATCTCTAGGAATATGGTTAGATTGTATGATTAGTCAATTCTACTATTCCCTTAATAATCTAATTTAAAAGGGGGTTTATATTTGATAAAGGGAACAAAGGGGAGCTGGAGTCATACTCATCTTCCTGAGTTCAATTTCAACTCCAGACACTTATTAGCTATTGTTATCCTGAAAAAGAAACTTAACCATGTTTGTCTCACTTACCCATAAAATGGCAAACTACTACAAGAAAATCCCAAATGGATTAAACACAACAAAAAAGGAACAAAAAGTATGACATTCTTGTTTATACATTAAAGAAAACCTAAATATATCAGTTGATGGGTGGTATTGGGGATGTTGAGATTCTCCTTTGTATCAGGGAAAATGAATTATAGTAGATCTGGGTTATTGCTGTGATAATTTCTTCTCTTATTTGGAGTTGAGACACACATTCACATTATCCCAAAACTATAATTTCTTAAGTGATTTATCCAATCATCTGACCAACTCAATAACTTAAAGCATTCATCTGCCAGAAGAGAGTTTCATGTTATTGGCTCATCTCAATGATGTCATTCCCATAACCTGTCTGAACTCTTTCCCAGTGGGCCTTTGGGACAAAACATCAAGACATGAGTAATAAAAGAAAATCAGTTCACCTCTCATATGGTTTTCCTGGATCATTGATGAAGCTTTGCTTCTATCATCCAAAACCACTGAGTGCCCATCTGCCTTTTGGCAGTCTGAAGTATAAGACAGATAACTATTATATTGTAAATTTCCTGAGGGCAGGAATTGTGTTTTACCATATTAGCCTAAATATAGACTTAACGTTTGCTTTTATTCTTTTTGCCAAAAACCAAATAAACAAAAACATATAGCTTGTATAAGATTTGAGTGTGGTTATTTTTTTAATGTGTAGCTAAATATTTTTTTTCTTTAAGAAAAAAAAGCTCATTTTAGGAATGTGACTATAATTATAGGGAACTTATATACACACTAATGTGGTCTGTTATCTCTTGAATCCCACATTCCCAGGGTCAAACATAGGACCTTATATATTCTGGGAGTTTAATAAATGTATAAAATCAATTGAAATTTTGTTGAAATCAATTGTTGAAATGAAAAATGGCACTGATATATTTAGGCAGGAGAAACACATCAAAACTTCATTAATTTGTACTGTGGTCACCTTGACATTGAGATAATGCTAGCAGAGTAGATCTATGATTGTCTTTCTAATTTTTGCAAACACAGATTCCCTTTCCAGGGATTTAAAATCTTCCACATCTAATTCAAACATACTTTTCTGCCTCTTACCCTGAATTATTCCTCTCCATCAACTTTATATTCAAGCCAAAATGTACAGCTAGCTATTCCCTAAACTTCCCTGGCCAGCTGTCTTTCACCTCTACATATTTAAATCTCATACCTGGAATGAATTTCTCATATGTGGAATTCTTTTTTTTCAACCTCTCAGAATCCTTCTTTATTGTCGTGGCTAGATTCAGGTACTCCTATGAATCTTTTCTTGATTCTTCTTAGCTATTTTGTGACTTATCTCTTCTCAATTTACTTGGTATTTACCTATCAATGTATGCTGTATCATAATAATAGAAATAAGACCCTTAATAGTAAGTACTATTTAATGCTGCTTTTTTTTAAACCAATGTGTATTGCATATAGTAGATAGTAAATATGTTTTCTGAATTGGATGTATGCTGCCTTTGATCAAATTAACTAGTTGTTTGATGATTTAGTCTTTTTAAAAAGTTTATTTTATCATTTCTAAAATATTTGCTATCAGTTTTTCTTACTTCACCACTAATTTTCAATATTTGTTTTTGCTTGCTTTAGGACTGTTATTTTTTTTTCTTTTTTCATTTTAAAAATCTTGTGCCTGGGGGCAGCTAGGTAGTGCAGTGGATAGAGCACCAGCCCTGAAGTCAGGAAGACCTGAGTTCAAATCTGGTCTCAGACACTTAACATTCCCTAGCTGTGTGATCCTGGGCAACTCACTTAACCTCAATTGCCTCAGCAAAAAAAAAAAAAAAAAAAGAAAAAAAAATCTTGTGCCTGGTAAAATGATATTTTTTCTATTTTGTTGCCATATTTTCTCAAAGGTTTAATTTTTTTTTCCTAAGGAAGGTTTTAACTGCAATTCAATGATTTTAGTATGTATTGTTATTGCTATCATTCTCTTTATCAATTATTTATTGTATCTATGGCCTGATTTTTGACCAATTAATTATTCACAATATCATTAGTTTGTATCCATTTAAAACTTCACTTTTTTGCTGGTATTCCTTATTTTTATTGTATTTATGACTTTTCAAAGGATGTGCTTGTTATTTCTGATTTTTAACATTTATATATATATGTATACACACACAAACTTACACATACACACACACACACACATTTGTTCTAATACATATCAGATTTTGTAAAGGAATCATTTGGTAGCAGAGCCAAGATGGCAGAGAAAAGACATGGACTTATCTGAGCTCTCTCTAAAATTCCTTCAAACAACTTTAAATTATGTCTCAAAACAAATTCTGGAGCAGCAGAACCACAAAATGATAGAGTGAAGCAATTTTCTACCTCAAGACAATTTAGAAGGTTGGCAGGAAACCTGGATGAGAGTGGAAGGCAATCTAGCACAGACAACCCACCAGCAAACCAGCAGTAAGACTTGGGGGGGTGACTGAATCAGTTGTTTCCAGATCTCTCAATCCACAAATAGTAAAGGTATGAGACTAGGCAAAAGAGCAGTTTCATGAATAGAGAATCTGGCTTAGAGTCCAGCAAACATGAGTTCAAATCAGGAAACAAGTGAGTGAAAGCTGAGTCAGAGAGAAGAATGTGAATGATATAGAGTACTAGAATCAAAAAGAGTGAAGGAATGAATGAGGGAAATAAAGAAAGTTAATTTTTTAAATTTTTAATTACTAAATCTTAAATTTTAAAATATTTACAATTTGTTACTTTATTTAAAAAAAATAATTCTTATGTTTGACATTTCTAAATGTTTGATGTTAAAATATGAAATTAAATTCTAAATTTTGAATTTTTAAGTTTAAACTTAATTATTTCAAATTTTAAATCCCCAAATTACAAGCTGAAATTTTAAACATTTTAAAATTTAGAGTATGTAAATTCTAAGTTTTTATTTAAAATTTGAGATGTTTAAATTTTAAATTTGACATTTAAAATTCTAAATGTAAAATATTTTATAATTAAAATGTTTAAAGTTTGATTATAAATTTTGAATTTTAAAATTTAGAATTCTGATTTTTTACATTTAAAAATTGACATTAAAATTTTTTAATTAAAATTTAATATTCTAAATTTTGCATTTGAAAAATAAAGTTTTGAAATGTATTTTAAGTAAGCTAAGAATATTTCTTAAATTTTGATTTTGAAATTTGAAACATTTAAATTTCAAAATGTAAGAGTTATAATTTTGTATTTTAAAATTTAAAATTTTGTTTTAAAAATTAAAAAAATAATTGAATTGAATTTTGCATTTTATATTTTAAATTATAATTTTTCTGTTTTTAAATTTGTAATTTTAAAATTTCAAAGTCTTATTTTTAAATCAGCTACCACTAAATAGATAGAACTCCAGTGAGTGAGTTTGAGGAAATACAATAAAGTCTATAGAGAAGATATGAGGGAAATATGGAAAGTTATTTATTTAATTTTTTAAATTCTGTAACTTTCTTTTTAATTATTAGTTTTAAATTTAAAGTAATTTATGATAATGCAATTAAAGTACAAATTTAATTTAAAATGTAAATTATAACAATTTTAATTATTTAAAATGTTTCAATTTGACTTTAAAGTTTTAAATTGTAAAATACAAAATTCTTAAATTTAAAATTTTAAGATTTTTGAATTTTAAATTCTTAAATTTAAAAATTGCATTTTAAACTTAAAATTTTCTAAATTTTAAATTTAAAAAATTTTATATTTTAAAATTATAAATGTGAAGTTTTCAAATTCTTGAATCTCAATTTGATATTTTGAAATTTGGCATTTTTAAATTCAAAGTTTTAAAAATTGATATTTAAATTTAAAAAAATTAAATTAAATTTTATTTTGTAATTTAAAAATATGTTAAATTCTTAAATTTTTAAAATTAAAAAATTCAAATTATAATTTTGAATGTTTAAATTGAAAATGGACAGTTTCAAAATTTGGATTTCAAAAATTTAAAAGTAAAATTCTTAAATTAAAAATTTTAAGTATTTTTGCATTTTACATTTTTTTGGAATTTCAAGTGATATACAGTCATAGTACATTAATTTTTTAAATTTAAGTTCAACTTTAAAATTGAATACATTGAAATAAATTGAATTTTATATTTAATCATTGTTATGATAAATATGTGCTTTAAAAATATTTTCTTTTTAAATTTTAAACTCTTAATCTTAAAATATTAAATCAACTAGCAGATTGGACTCAGGAAAACTCACTTTGTTCAAATCAGAAGGATTTCTGTGAAGGATGAATGAAAGGATGAGTCTGAAATGTGGTGGTGGTACTGTGAATACCATTGAGTATGAGAGGGGTGTGAGTAATGTTGAGGAAATAAAATAAAGTATAAACTTTGAAAAAATTATGGAAAGTTAATTTTTAAATTTTTACCTTATGTTTTAAAATCTTTTCAAATATTAAATTAGATATGTCTAAATTTTTTATTTGATTTTGACAGTTTTATAGTTAAAAAAGAGGAAGAGGAATAGTAGAAAAAGCACTTAACTGGGAATTAGGACATTTGAGTTCAATTTCCAGTTTATCATTTGCTTTTTGAGTAAATTATTATATTTGACTTTCTTCAAGTCAAATAATTAATATGAGTTTCAATATCATCATCTAAAATGGGTATAATGAATGTATTTTGTAAAATGCAAAATACTAAATAAATGTGAGCTTATAATTATATGGAAAGTTAATTATAACTAAATCCAGAAGAGCATAACTTCTTTTTCTCTGTTATTTCCTGGGGTCATTGATTTCATAGGTTGATATATTTTCATTATGTTGTGCTGCCTGGTAGTAGAGTAGTAGTAGTTCATTTGTCTTGGATTTGTTATTTACAAAGTAGTAAGATACTAATTTTAAATATAGATCTGCAGATTGTATATATTATCAAAATATAATAGATATGCAGAAATGAGGGTATTAGACTAATCTGGATTGTTTAGAAGCTATGAATGACAGGATGCTTATAAAGACTTAAAAAATATTTTTATGGATCAGTAAGCACAAAGGCCTTAGAAAAGGCAAGAGAACTATTTTCTATTTCCAATTTATCCATTATATTGCTTGTTTGAATATAATTATTTTCATGTTATCTTCCCCATTAGGTTGTAAACTTCTTGAGTGCAGGGACTGCCTTTTACCTTTCTTTGTATCTTCAGTGCTTAGTATAAAGGCAGGCATATTTAATAAATGCTTTTTGATGAACTGATTATAAAGATTTTTGAGTCAAAGAATAGAAATAATTTTTTAAAAATTTTCAGAATAATTCCAATTTTTTTTTCAGAATAGTTGGACCAATTCTTAACACCACCAAAAATTTATTATATTAATAGGTCTATCTTCAAGCAGCCACTCCAACCCCATTATTTGTCATCTTTACCAGTTTGATAAGTATGAGGTAAAAATTCATTATTGGAGATTTGGAGGGCTCCATAAAACCTTGCTAATGAGTTTATATGCTACACCAATTGTGGCTCCAGCATATGTAAAATTTTCTCTTTGATCTAAGAATTTTGAAATTTAGAAATTATGTTCCCATAGATTTTCCTTATAGAATCTCTTTCAGTTAGTGCTCAGTAGATTTTTTTTTTCTATTTCTACTTTCTTTTGTTCTAACACTTCAGGACAATTTTATTTAATTATTTTCTGTATTATTGTGTCAAGATTCTTTTTTTGGTCATCTCTTTTGGGTAGTCCAATTATTCTAATCTATTCTCCAAATCTGTTGTTTTTCTTATGAGATGTTTCACATTTTCTTCTATTCTTCACTCTTTATATTTTGTTTTATTATTTCTTGATTTCTTGTAACCTCACTGACTTTCTCTTGTACAATTCTAACTTCCAAAGAGTCATTTTCTTCCTTAAAACTGTATCTCCTTTGCTAGTTGGTTGACTTTCTTTTTCATAATCTTGTTTTTCTTGGATTGTTCTTATTTGTTTTTAGTTTTTCCTCAATCTCTCTCATTTAATTTTTAAAGCCTTTTTTGAGTTCTTTTATAAATTATTTTTGGACAGGTAACCTTTTAACACTATTCTTTGGAGTAGGAGAGGCTTTTGTTCTTTTACTTCAGTATCCTTCTCTGAAGATAAATCCCAGTCTTCCCTATCCCCATAGTAACTTTCTATGATTGGATTCTTTCTCCTTGGCCTGCTTTTTTGTGGGCCTGTTAGAGTAATCACTCCTGGGATATGGGATATGGTGCTTTTGATCTCAAGCCCTCCTTCAGTTTTCTCCACTGACCTGGAATGGAAACCAAGAACCTTGCCCTTCCATCTAAGCTGCTTCCCACCCCTATAGTTTGATATTCATCCTGCATGTGCTGTTTGTTTCTCACCCCTGGAATCATCTAGCAGGACAGCTAGCTTTTCTTATCAGCAAAAAGTCCTCAATCTTCCCAGACTCAGAAACCCCCAGTTTAGGAGGTGAATGTTCCTGTGGCTGGGGCAAAGGCTACTTCCCGACCCAGCTCACCCCAGGCTCACCACTGGCTGTTTCAGTGAAACTAGCCTGGAGGGCTGCTTTGTTGCTGGTGTCTTTCTTCAGATTTCCTCTGCTTGTCTCAGGAGGACCATAATTCTTTTGCTCCAAATCCTATTTTTTTTAGCAGCTTTATATTCTCCTTGAGATGCAATTTTGTTTTGTTTGTGGGGGAAGTTTGAAGAGTTTAGAATTCTCTTCTGCCATCTTCCCTCTTTCAATTTTATTATTAAGTAAATAAATTATTATTAAATAAATAAACATTTATTTTATTACATATATAATTTTTAAATAAATAAATAATCATTGAACGAATAGACAAATAAATAAATCTTAAGAGGGTGCCCATGGAGCCATGCTGAGAAGCTGCCACTCATTCTGCCATCATTCTCAAAATACTCTGTTAGTTGTTCTTGCTAATGTCATCGCTGATGAGTTTTGCCTCTTCTGTCTGAGGAGGCCAAAGCAGCTGCCAGTAATGAATGGGAATAGAGCAGGAATCAGGAGGGAGGTTTCACTTCTCAGGACAAAACTTTTCCTTCTCTCTGCCATCCTGATTAGATGCAGGAGGCAAGAACAGCTCTAACAAGGCCTGATTACATTGACCCCACCCTGCTCATTTGCATTAATTCCTTTGAGTCTCAAAACTAGCCAATCGATTGAAGGAGCCTGGCCATAAGATTCTGTTTCCCCTTTCTTTACTCACTTCCACTGATGGAGTTTCCTCTCTCTTTGCCTGTGTGTAGCCTTTCCCAAAGGAAAGATGGTGGGGGTTGAAATCTTTCTCCTGGGCAGGAAGCCAATTGGTCCCTTTACACAGTTGTTTGTTGCCTCATGAAGGTTTATGATAACCTTCCCCTTGCTTGGGCTCAACCCTTTGGAAGCTATTTGGAAGATTTCCCCCTTTATTCCCTATTTGAGTTCAGAGGGAAGGAACTGGGTGTGGAGATTTGGCATGACTGGATATCGTAGATTTTCTTTTCTGAGAACAAGCCAATGGAAACTCAGAAATACTGATTGTGCTTGTTTATGTTGTTCAGTCAATTCCAGTAATGTCCAGTTCCAGGCTGGGCACATGGCTGCCCATCTATTTTATAGGAGCTGTGCTAATCAATACTTTGATAATTGTTTTTACATAAACCTCAGGTCAAGGCTGTATCAGGACTACATGCAGAAAAGGAATTACTAATACTTACAAGTGCTATGGTGGTTGGTCCTTCTAAGAGAACCAGTAACATCACAAAGTGATACACTGATACACTGACTTGTGCATGAATTGGATTTAAGTGAGGCAGAGGTGCACAAAGTCATCAGCCTCACTCACTATTCCTGAGTCATTGAAGACTAGTAGCAAGACAAATGTCAAGATGACTGGCGATGGCCTGAAATGCTGTAAATAATTCTGGTGTCTAAGGTTCTGAACAAACCCACAGTGCCTGCTTTAGTGCCTGCTTTAGTACCTGCTTCAATCACCTTCGTGACTGTTGGAACAAATTGTTCTCATCTGCTCATTCTGTCAGGGAAAGTCTTCACATGCTTAGTCATCTCCCTAACTCATCCTTTTGCTTATCTTCAACCTGGTTTAGCCTATCTATCTGAGGACAGTTTACGATGGTGTGGATGCTGTGCATTCTGTAACTTCCTGGAGCCACAGGTGAGAATTGAGCATAAGAGAAACTGTAGGTGGGTAAGCAACTCTGAAAAAGGCTTGGTAAGACCTCCTGATGAGGTCAGAGTAGCAATTCCTAATTTGAAATAAACATATAACATTCACAATGGCCATTCTCTTTGTCAAAAGTGACATTTATTTAGGAAAAGAGGTTATAGAGAAAATAAAGAGGTAAAATTGGCATCATTAATGATAAATATGAAATAGATTTGGGAGAACAATAGGGTTACCAAGGAAAGGAATTTGAAAGAATCCATTAAAGGAATATGCCATAAGGTGTGAGTACACCACTAACAGGCTAAATATATAGAGGAGTTTAGCAGAAACAGACACACACACACAAAAAGCCACATAGAGAAAGGCAGAGATGGAGGGAGAGAGACAGAGACAAAAACAGAGAAAGAGAAGGAGAAAGAGGGGGAAAGGAGGAGGAGGGAGAGGTAAGGAAGGAGGGAGAGGCAAAGAGGGAGGGAAGAAGGTAAAGGGAGGGTGAGAAGGAGGGAGAAGGAGAGAGGGAGAAGAAGAGGGAAGGAAGGAGGGAGAAGGAGAGGGAGAGAGAGAAAGAGGGGGGAGAAGAAGGAAGAAGAATATGAAAGACGAAGATAATGAAAGAAGAAGGAAGAAGAAGACAAAAGAAGAAGGAAGAAGAAAGGAGGAGGAGAAGGAGGAGGAGGAGAAAGAAGAAGAAGAGAGGCAGAGAAAACTTCATAGTGGGCTTAGTCCTAAAGATGAAGATTTTAGCAAAGATAATCATCATGAGCACATTTTTTTATAGAGGAAATAGAATGTTGGGAGTTTCTCAGGAGAGAAGTAGTACCGGGAAAGAATTTGGTAGCTCAGAGGGAAGGATCAAGGAGAAGCCAGATGAAATGCTTCTGGAAGATCAGGTCCCAGATGTGTCTAAAGATATGATAAAAATTGGAGCAGCTATGTGGCTCAATGGATAGAACTCCAGCCCTGAAGTCAGGAGGACCTGAGTTCAACTCTGATCTCAGACACTTAACATGTCCTAGCTGTGTGACCTTAGATAAGTCACTTAACCCCAATTACCTCAGCAAAACAAACAAACAAAAAAGATATGATAAAAATTAATATCTCAAAGGTTGTTTAGAGATACCCAGAGACTGGAGGGATAGACAATGGAGGTTGATAAAGAGTTCCATTCTTACAATCACTCTTTATAAACAGGATAGTCTGAGACTTAGTTATGCCTGGTAATAGCTGGATGGGCTTCTTCCTGATACGAGAAGAGTATAAGCTCCAAGTTCACATCACTCACACCAAAGGTGCCTTGAACACCTCATAGACTCTACTTAAAGATATTGCTTTAAGCCTTGTATAATATTCATACAGATAGTTTTCTTGGAGATCCTGTTTAATTTTTTTGTACCATTCATTGGCTCGAGTATTTCTTTTTAGAAGACTTATCAAATTGGTTCTTGGAGTGATTAAGTATAGGTGGGGAATAGGGAAGATCTATAGTCCAACAATGAAGAAAAAATGTCCATCCAGGTAATACAGTGGAGAGAGTGCTGTATTTGGAGTTAGACTTGAGTTCAAATATGGCCTGAGACACTTACTAGCTATGTGATCTTAGGCAAGTCAATTAACCTTTACTTAACTTCCTCCTATCTAAAGTGGGGATAATAATGGCAACTGCCTCCCCTAATTTTTTTTTGTGAGAATAAAATATTAGTACAATGCTTTGCAAATGATAGTTATATTTATTTAACAGATAACATATTGAAATGCTTCTCAATGGCATATTTGAATATTGAATTGGTCCCAGATTACATATGTAGAAGCAATAGAAAGAACTAGAGAACAGATGTATGGTCTTTTTTCCTGATGAGATGTCATTGTTTTCTTCCCTTGAGGATTCTGGAAGAACCCCAACCTGAAAGACCACAAACTTGTCAATTAAAAAGCCCTTGGAATGGATGAGGCCTTGTTGTATGAATTAGCAATTCTTATTTTTTTTTTTAATTTAACTGAGATCTAAATAGAACCAAAGACACAATGAAACTGAATCAATGCAGGAAAGCCTCTGGTTCTCTCCTTGAATGTAAAGTGAGAAATGTTGCTAATTAAGGACAACTTCCCAGTGAGTTTCAGAAAAGCACATGGAATTACAGAGATAAGAGGGACCTTAGAGATGATTTAATTTGACTTTCTCTTTTTACAAAAGAGCAAAAACTGGATCAGTGAAGGGAAGTGACTGTATTAAGATCATACAGGTAATGGAACTCATGTCTTCTGACTTCTAAAGTGAGCCTATTTTCATGCTACTTCTCTGGTGTGGTTCCTGGGAAATACTGTTCTAAGAAAATTCTTCATACTGAAACTTTTACTAACATTGGGAAATTCTTTTGGACTTCATGGGTCACTTGGTTACCATCATTGTTAGACTGTCAAATATATAACATTTACTAATTTCCTTTTCCTTCAATAAAACTTTTCTATGATTCACTGTCTGACCAGTAATCTTCCCATACAGCTGCATGTCTGATCAAGGCAATGTGTTTTAAAAAAATGATTTACTATAAACACTGCTGAACATCCATTCTATGATTTAAATTTGCTTTGTAACTATTTACATTTAAATAAATGAAATTAACCTTTAAAATGTCATAATAACTCCAGTCATTCTATTTCCATCAGGGTTTTTATGCATTGTACATTCTTTTTCACTTTTCCTCTTATATGGTTTCAATTAGTGTCCACTCTCTTGGTTCTAAGTTTTTTTCCTTCTTTTTTACCCTTCATTATTTCATAAAGGTCTTTCCATATTTCCTTATATTCCTCAAACTTGTCAACCTTAATGACATTATAAAATTCTGTTACATCAATGCATCACAATTTAGTCAATCATTTCTCCATTGTTGGACTTTTGGATTTCTTCCAGTTTTTTCATGATTACATATCATTCTTCTATGAAAAATTTAGAAGAACTATAGCTCTTTTAAAAGGTAAATATCCTATTCAGAGTATATTTCACCAAATGGAATTATTGGGACAAAGGATGCTATTAGTTTGGTGACTTTATCTTATCAAATTGCATTCCAAAAAGATTCAATCAAAAATCATACCAATTATTAGTGATCCTAGATCATAGATCTAAAGTTTGGAAAGGGCTTAGAAGCCAAATGGTCCAATTCCCTTCTTTTAAAGGAGGAAGCTGTAATCTGGGGAGCTTAAATTACTTTCCAAAGGCCATGCAGTTAGTTAGGGGCAAAGATACAATTTGAATGCTGTTTCTGGAGCAATTTTCATTATTTTAAAATATTTTTGCCATTTTGGTGAGTGCGAATTGGTACTTTGATGTTATTTTAAATTCTGTCTCTAATTATTAGTGAGTTTAAATGCATTTTCAAGTAATTATTTTTTCATCCATCAGCACAAGTTTATTGCACACATTAGGTGCTTAATAAATGCTTATAAATTAAATTATTGAACTGAGTTTTCATCAATGAGTTTCTAAGTATGGAGTTGGTCCAGCCTTGTAAGCTGTTCAGTTGAGAGGTATCTTTGGGTTTCTAGTTGAATATTCAAACCATGATAAGCATGACATCTTTAACTATAACAAGGCAACTTCATTCATCTCTAAAACAAAATTTGCATTGTTATGATTGTCTAGTGTCTACTAAATACTTGCCACAACAGGGTCAAATCCTTTAGAATTCAGACCATTCCATTATTGGGTAACTTTGTTAGGAATTTTTTAAAATATTGAATTGAAATCTGGCTTCTTGTAACTTTTTGTTGCTATTGTTGTTTATTCAGTTGTTATTTAAGTGGTGTTTAACTCATTGCAACCTCATTTGGGATTTTCTTGGCAAAGATACTGGAGGGATTTATCATTTCCTTCTTCAGCTCATTTTAGAGATGAGGAAACTGAGGCAAATAGGGTTAAGTGACTTGCCTGAAGTCACACAGCTAGGAAATGTCTGAGGCTGGATTTGAAGTGGGTCTTCCTGACTCCAGGTCCAAAGCTCTATCCACTGTACCACCTAGATGTCCTTTGTAACATTTGCCCATAGGTTTTTTTCTCTCTGAAGCTTGTCCCTAGTTCTTTCTTGCAGATGACAGAGCTTTAGATATATAAAGAAAGTTTGTGTGGCTTCTCTAAATTACATCTTCTCTAGATTAAACATCCCCAGCTTCCTTAATTCTTGGTCATACAGGACTGTTGCCCTTTTCTGGACATGCTCCAAATCTTGTCAACTTTCATCTTAAAATGTGTTCTTCAGAATTAAACCTGTTACTTAAATTGTGGTTTGACCAAGAAATCAATGTGATGTTTTAGACTATTGCCCATGCTAATTTTCAAGCCCACTGTCTTACACGATACCTTTTACACAGTAGTCTCTTTAATATTTTTGAATTAAATTGACTTAGGAAGAGACATTCAGATGCAATTGGTTTGGGGAAAGAAACAATGAAAATAAATTAGAAGACCATAATGATAACCTCTGAGAGATTGATAGAAACTTAAGTGGTAATAGCAAGAATGGAAAAGAATTTGATCTGAGAGATACTGTCTGAGTAGCATTTGAACTCAGATCTTCCTGACTCCAGAGCCAACACTGCTATATTCTGCGGCCTCTACAAAGTGTAGCAACTGCATTAAGTGCTGGGTAGGTTACAAAGAACAAGAATTCAAGATTCCTAATTGTGTCCAATTTGAAAGTTGCTATAATGTTGCCGAAAGAGCCCAGGGTTTGGAGTTAGGACACCTAAATTCTAGTCCTAACTTTTGATCTTGAACAAGTTGTTACTTTTTCTTCTGAGGGAGTGGTATTTGAGGATAGACATCTCCACCTCATTTGCTGTTAGGCAGAAAATCTTTTGTGAAGGAGGTAAGTGTTTGGGAAAATTGAATTCATGTTTTCCTGACTGTCTCTTATTCTAATCACTATTTTTTTCTTTTCTGGCTGGTAAACTCATGGTTGGCTAGTCCATGACCCATCACTGGCAGGTAGCCTCCTGTACAGTACTTGTCTAAACATGAAAATGGATACCTGAAAACTGTTGTCCACATGGTCCATCCAAATTTGAAATAGAATTCCATATGTGTAGACTAGGAACTTAGCAATAATGACCCATTTTAAAGCCAAGAATTTCAATGTGTGCATGAGATCTCACTATCAGTGAATCTTCTACTGCTGGTTATTTTCTTCTAATTATTTAGTTTCTTCTGATTATTATTAGCTATATCAGTTATAAGTAACCTAACAACTGTTACTGCTCAATCCATGATAGATCTCATAAATTATTAACTGTCTGATCTTCCCTTTTTTCTGTCTGACAGACTGAGAAACTAGATTCCCAGTGCTATTGCAAAGCATCAGATTTTCCATCTGACCTCTAGAAGCCCTGATTTCACTATTTCATTAAGATGCTGTGTTTTCAGGAACTATATAATATCAAAAGTCTGAGGCTCCCTGCTATTTCCTTTGTTTTTCTTTGTCAATCCACTTCTATATTACTTTGCTAGATGATGCAGAGGATAGAGATCTGAGCCTGGAGTCAGAAAGACTCATTTTCTTGAGTTCACAACCTGCCTCAGACACATTGTAGCTATGTGAGACTTGGCAAGTCACTTAACCATTTTTGCCTCATTTTCTTCATCTATAATATGAGCTGGAGAAAGAAACAGCAAACTATTTCAGTATCTTTGTCAAGAAAAGCCCCAAGGGGGGTCACAAAGACTCTGGCATGACTGAAATGACTGAACAACAAAAAATTACTTCTATGGTATATCTCAATCAAGAATCCAAAGATGTTTCCTAGAAAATGACGAGGGCATTTCATATGGGATCCGTTGTGTTAGTATCATTAGGCAGATAGTACCTTAATGATTGGCCCTATCAGTGGCTGAAGAGGATGGTATTTGGCCATCAAGTCTTTGGCTGTGGAGGATGGGCTTGCTACTTATCACAAGTTGTTGACATGATAGCCTGATACAGCTCTGTCTCTTCTTTTCCCTACCTACCAGGTCTTTCACTTTATCTCCACTGAATCCTAGTCTCCTCAGGAGGCTTTTAAATTTCTTTTTAAATAACTTTTTTCCTATCTCCTCATTAACAGTGGGATAATTAATTCATAAAAGGAATCATTAGAAGTTATTTCTTTGGGGAGATGGGAATCCCTCATAGCTCCAGGCAGTTAATATATGACCCATACTTCTTGTTGACTCCTATGTATCTTGTAGGTATAATTTACATTCTCTTAAAGTAGAGGTTTTTTTTTTAACTTTTTTTTTTGTGTGTGTCACAGATCCCTTTAACAGTCATCCTGGTGAATCATAGAGACCTCTTTTCAGAATCATGTTTTTAAATGCATGGAATAATCAATTATGTTAAAATACAATTATTAAAATTGTTTTATTAATATTCACAGGCCCTGGATTAAGAATCATTATGATGTTACAAGGCATCCATGATGTAGTAAAACAAAACCTTTCCAATATTCTCAATGTTCCTGCCACTAATTCTCTACCAAATCAGGCCTGGATGAGAAGGCATTCCTGTTTTGGAGCACTCATTTTTTTGTTTAGTATTTCATATTTTCCCCAATTACATGTAAGAACAATTTTTAACATTTGTTTTCAAATGTTTCATTTGAGTTCCAAATTCCCTTTCTTCCTCCCTCCCCACCCTACTTCATTGAAAAGGCAAGAAATTTGATATAGGTTATATGTAGTCATGCAAAACATATTTCCATATTAGTCATGTTGTAAAAGAAAACATAGACAAAAAATAAAAAAGTATGCTTCAATCTATATTCAGACACCATCAGTTCTTTCTCTGGGTATGGATAGCATTTTTCATCATAACTCCTTCAGTTTTCTTGGATTGTTGTATTGCTGAGAATAGCTATGTCATTCATAGATGATCATCTTACAGTATTGCTGTTACTTTGTACACAGTACCTGTCACTTTGCATCAGCTTTTGTAAGTCTTTCCAGTTTTTTTTTTCTGAGAGCACCCAGCTCATTATTTCTTATAGCAAAATAATATTTCATCACAATCACATACTGCAATTTGTTCAGCCATTTCCCAATTGATGGGCACCCTCTCAATTTCCAATTCTTTGCTACTAGAAAGAGCTACTATAAAAACTTTTGTACATATAGGTCTTTTTCCTTTTTGTTTTTTTTGTTTTTAATCTTTTTGGATACATATAGGTCTTTTTCCTTTTTTTTTTTTAAATCTTTTTGGATATAGACCCAATAATGATATTGCTAAGTTAAAGTATGCATGGTTTTATAGCCCCTTGGGGCATAGTTCCAAATTGCTCTATAGAATGGTTGAATCAGATCACAGTTCCACCAACAGTGCATTAATGCCTTATTTCCCCCATATCCCCTCCAATATTTGTCATTTTCCTTTTCTTTCCCATTAGTTAATCTAATAGGTATGAGGTAGTACCTCAGAATTGTTTTAATTTGCATTTCTCCAATCAATAGTGAGTTAGAGCATTTTTTCACATGGCTATAAATAGCTTTGAATTACTTCATCTGGAAACTTCATATTTTTTGATCATTTGTCATTTGGGGATGGCTTTTATTTTTATAAATTTGACTGATTC
>JAJPUD010000686.1:184812-209526 GCA_023553655.1 Myrmecobius fasciatus | reverse complement strand
CTTCCTTCCTTCCTTCCTTCCTTCCTTCCTTCCTTCCTTCCCTTCCTTCCTTCCTTCCTTCCTTCCCTTTCTTCCTTCCTTCCTTCCTTCCTTCCTTCCTTCCTTCCTTCCTTCCTTCCTTCCTTCCTTCCTTTCTTTCTTTCTTTCTTTCTTTCTTTCTTTCTTTCTTTCTTTCTTTCTTTCTTTCTTTCATGTGTCTTCCTGTCTTCCTGTCTGTGTCTATTAGTATATCTATCTGCCTATGATCTCTTTATCTTTCTGCCTGTGTGTCTGTCTGTTTGTTTATCTATCTTCCTGTGTATATATGTATGCATGTATGTATGTATGTATGACTTCCCCTTCTATTGCTATTAGTACTGCTCTTTCACCATCATAGCTTTCATTTGAATAATACTTTTTAAGGTTTGCAAAACACTTTACAAATTTGGGAGGCAAGTGCTATTATTATTGCTACTTTATAGATGAGGAAACTGGGGCAAAGATAGGCTAAGTGATTAGCCTGGCATCAAATAGCTAGCAAAGGTCTGAGATAATATCTAAATTCAGATCTTCTTGACTCCCCTTATGGTGCTCTTATCCACTGTGAAACTTAGCTTCCTCAGAGGCTCTCTTTCAATTTCTGCATTAAGAATAGGGAGAAAAAGAAGCCAGACATGTCAAATCAAATAAATTCAGAGAGTGTGGCAGAAATAGGACTCAGCCTCCTCCCTAAGAAACTCATTATCTCATCTACCACAAAGTAGGGTGGCAATCATGCTTTAGATTCCATGATTCTATTATCATAAAATCAGAGGGCTTTTTAGCAGGAAGGGATCATCCTCAGAGGCTATCCCAGGAGGTAAGCTTCAGACTTCGACATAAGCCAGGCCTGAGCCAGGTTGCACAATAGTAGGGAATATCATTGAGCTGCTGAACATTGCCTTAGGCACCATTTCTGTATCCCACATGCCAAAAGGAATGGAAAACAAAGAGAAAAGAGGAAAGAAACAAGTGCATCTCTTGGTCTGATTAACAAGACCCAGGGGACTATGGTTAGGCCTATTGGGTGTGTCTGGGCAAAAAAAGGATGGATTGAGAGTAGAGGAATTACCAATGGCCCAAATCTGGCAAGCAGTAGCATGTGTCACAGAGTAAATGAGCTCAGAATTTGCCTCAAGTGACATTCTTCTCTTAAATCCTAGAACTCTTCACTGGAACTCAGTCAGTAGAGATATGGTTGTACATTCAGGCTAATTTTATGAAACACCCCCCCCCATTTGTAGAATAAATAAGACATTTTTGAAAAGTTACTTCTGTTTTCTTGCATCTTCTTCCTCAACACAGGTAAGAGACTTTACCTTCATATAAATTTAGTAACTTTACAATTCACAGATCATTTTTCTTACAGTAAATCTGGGGAGGAGATAGTATAAATCCTCGGATTCTGAGCCTAGAACTCTTTTCATCGCATCCAGTTAAAAACTGGGTAAAGTACATACCCCATTCAATCCTGCATGTTCCTCATGGCTTAGATCTGAAGGAGTGCCACTGTAACAACAAAACCAGGAGACAGCCCTTTAGAACTAGGGGCAGATAGTAGGAATGATGTTTGAGAGACTACATAATACCATGTAACTGGGATTTGGAAATCAGTGAGAAAGAACATGCTAACAATGTTTTTTTGTTCAGGAAAACCCCTTCATTAGAGGTCCTTAAAAATTATCTACAAGTTCATTCCCTGGATCAGTGGGAAGTTTTCCATTGCTCTTCTGTCTTCCCTAACAAAGAGAGACACCTTGCTTCCCTCCTAATGCCCAAGCTTCAGGGCATGGCAGGCAGTCTGGAGACTCTTGGAGTCAGGAGATTTAGATGAGCATTATGTTCTACTGGGCCTTGTTTGATCTTTATATACCATCAACACAGGGCCCACAACTACTCTGTTTCCCCATTGCTTGCTGTCAAGTCACCCCTGGACTCTTTGATGTTCAAAGACATTTTGATCTCTTTGCCATGTCCTTTGTACCTAAGTGTGCAGTTGGCAGAATTTTCCCCAAATCAAGTCAGGGCAGATTGGGATTCAGAACCCCTATTTGAGGTATATTCGTAAGTAGTTAGAAGCAGAAGGAGGAAATTCCTGGAGAAAATTCCCAATTCTACTGGGTCAGTACTGAATCTTTAACCCTTTCCCCACCATCTGGGGAAAAGAAAATAGGAAAATAGGTGTATGAATTCCATAATCAGTCACTGTGGCTTAGTCCTACACACTATTGCTTTCTCCATTCTGGTCACAGTTCGGCCCTCATGCCCTTCACTCCCCAACACATCAGGAAGAGAAATTGAAAAAGAATCACAGACTATTAGATGTAGATGGACATTCTAGTACAACCTGTTTCTGAACACAAATCCTGCTACATTTCCAAATAGCCATCCAGAGATAAAAATCTCCAGAGATGGAGAACTCACTATCTTCTGAGGCAGCTTATCTCACTTGTTAAAACATTTTCCCTCAAATCCAGACTGACTCTACCTTTTTATGACTTTTACTGACTATTCTAAGGTCCAACAAAGCAGAATAAGCTTAACTCTTCTTCCCTAGGATATCTCTTCAAATACTTGAAGCCAGCTATTATGTCTCCTTGAGGTTTCCTCTTTTTCCTATTAAAGCTCTTCTTCAGCTGAGCTCCATGAGACAAGTTTTCCATCAAACTAAAAATATTTATTAAGGATTATGTGTAAGATAGTAAAATATATTGATTACTCTTCTCTTGTTAATGCTCTATCAAAATATGGTACTCAGAATTGGAGATCGTGTTCTCCGTATGTTCTGATTCACTCTTCCTCCAGAGTATGGCAGAAATAGCACCAACTGCACTATTTGCTTATTAATAAAACTCAAGTCTCTTTTTAATGAAACCCTATCGTTTAATGAAACTCAAGTTGGCATTTTTTTTGTTTCTGTACCCTGACTGTTGACTCACATTGAATTTCTTAATTTTCAAGTATTGCTATTTTATAACATGAACTGTCTGTGTCTGCTCAACTCTGTTATTGTGTGGTTCATTGTTTTAAATCTAAGTGTATATTTATTTAAAAATTTTTTTAAGATTGATCTTTTCTACCTCATCCAGGCTGGAATTACAAGAGCCACTCAGGGCCTGATCTCACTGCTTATCAGCATGCAAGTTTTAATGTTTCATTTCTGACCTCCTTAGCAATCTAGTGACCTGTTACTTTATTTTTCTGTGTATTGAATATAATTTTTATTTGATTTGTGTTAGGCTCATTTTTTTAGACTTCTAGGAAACTGCTTTTTGGGATGGAGCCTTTTAAGATTGTGTTTGGTACTTTCTGATCCTTCTGGACTTGGACTCCTTTCCCCCTTCTCCCCAGCTATTGTTCCATTTCCCTCTTTTCCTTAAACTCCTAGAGAAAAAAGCTCTGTTTTCTGAGCAACTCTTTTTAAGGCCTTTTACAATTCATTCCTCTACTTCATTTCCTCTCTGTCTCTTTATGTTTCTGTGTCTCTATGTCTTTGTCTCTATTTCTATCTCTGTTTCTGTTTCTGTCTTTATCTCTCTGTTTCTTCTCTCTCTGTCTTTCTGTCTCTCATCTCTTTCTCCCCGTCTCTCTTCATCTTTCTTGACCTCTGCAGCTTTTTACCTTGTTGATGATCCTTTTCTCTTCATACTTCTAAACATTTGTGACCCCAATCCATCCTGATTCTTCTTGTATCTATCAGACTACTTCTTTTTCTGCATCTTTATCCCATTCACAACCAGTAAGGATGGATATTCCCTACCTGGGCTCTTTTCTCTTTCTATACAATTATCTTTGATGTCTCATCAGCTCTCATAGGTTCAAGTATAGCTCTCTGCTAATGATTCTCAAATCTACTTATCTAGTCCTAACTTTTGTCCTAATCTCTAGATTTATATCTCCAGCTACCTATTGAACATATTGAAAAGACAATTAAATTGGATGTCCAGTAGACATTTTAAATTTAATATATCCAAAACTGAACTTAATATCTTTCTCCAGCAGATCTGGAATTCTACCCCCTTCTCATCCCTGACTCCTGACTTCCCTCAATTCCCATCTCCTATAGGAATCCTTTCCCAGTCTTTTATTTCCTATGCCTTGCCTCAGCTGATTCTCTCCAAATTGTATATATCTTTGTTTGTACATAACTGTTTATATGTTACCTCCCCAATTAAATGTCGAGTTCCTTGAGAATCAAGATTTTTTTTTTACTTTTCTTTGCAATTCCTCCAAGCTTAATTCAGGGACTAGCACCCAGCAGGTAAGTTCATAGTAATACATCCTTGTTGACTTGATTAGGCTTTTGTCTTCTTAGTGGGAATATTGGCAGAAACCTTTGGGGCAAGCACTGTTTTCTGAGCAACTCTTTTTAAAATAAATGCCTTCAGATCAGATGCTTTTTGGAGTCCCTTCACCTCAAATTTAATAATTTTGTTTTTTATTTTTATATTTTTGTTCTTCATGATTTTATAATGGCTAAATTCTTGTCACTTTGGCTTTCCTTTACTTAGCTTTAGTCTTCTCAGGTCATCTTACAGCTTTTCATTTTAAATCAATAATTTTTTTCTCCCAAACAGCCCAAGCATATTACTGACAAACACTGCAGGGGAACTTGAGAATGTAGTCTGTGAGTGATGTATGCAAATGGTGACTGGTGAATGAGCCCAGTAAAAAAAAAAATATGATGAGCATATGTGGACTGCTCAGATGATGCAATTCCCTCATGGACTTTGGAAAATGTATAGACATTCTGTAGCTGGTTCTGGTTGTGCTAGCCATTGGCAAGGGGATTGCTGATGGAGCTGCAACTAGGATAGATAGAGTCTTAGTCTCTCTTTTTTTTCTGTCTCTGTCTCTCAGTCTCAATCTCTTTATCTTTGTCTCTGTTTTTGTCTCTCTATGTTTTTCTTTCTCTGTCTCTGACTCTGACTCTGGTTCAGTTTCTGTCTTAGTCTCTGTCTGTCTTTTTCTGTCTTCGTCTCTCTATGACTATCTATCTGTTTCAGTCTTCCTCTGCCTTTCTATCTTTGTCTCTTTGTCTATCTCTCTATCTCTGTCTCTCTTCATCTTTCTTGAGCTCTGCAGCCAGATACAAGTTAAAAGACACTATTCAGTTTAGGGTGGAGATGGAATGGGGGAAGACTGTACTGGTTGGTCTCTCCTGCCCAACTTTAGGCTTTTCTTTGAGTGAGAGATAATGATGTAAGTGAATAGGTCTTGTACCCTCCCTATCTGAAGCTAATATATGTGCCTTATGAACACTGTTCTTTGCATTTTTGTATTTGTTCTCTCCTGTTTTAGATGAAGGAGACTGGAGATGGCTATGATCTTGTGACCTTTAAAAAGTCAGGGAAGAGAGCCAGTAGTGTCCAGGAACTGAAGTCCATGCTGGAATTTGTCAGAAACCAGACTGTGAGGAGTTTCTTGATCTAGTCCATCAATAGTAGAGATATGGAATCACTCATACATTAGTCATACTGCATTTCGATGTAAACCTGATGGAATGAAGACTATATAGAAAGTTATTTTAAATTTAAGCCCACTTTCCTCAGGAACCATGAAAGGAGTTAAGGCAGGTAGTATATCCCCTGGTATTTGGGAGGAATTTGTTTATTTCTGTTCTTTGAGGTAAATTTAGCCTCAAGTCTCTTTCTTATCCAATTCATCCTCCATATTGTGGTCACACTGATTTTCTTTAAGTCAAGATCTGATCATGTTACTCTCATACTCATTTAATTTCAGTGACTTCCTATTTCCTCTTAAAGTCCCCAATTTATCTTTCCTGCCTTGATGGACTTTACTCCCTTTTCTTAATTCAGAAATCAAATCAAAATAGCTTCTGCTGTGTTCCTCATAAATAACATTCCATCTCCTACTCCCATGCTTTTGTACTGTCGCTGTTCCATGCACCTCTGACTCATAAAATCTCTTTCTTCCTTCAAGATGTGCCATCTTCTTCATGAAGTCTTTCCTTATCCCCCAAACTCCTAGTGTCCTCCCCTCTCCAATAACCTTATATTAACTCTATTGCATTTGTCTTTTCTCATATAATTTTATACATATGTAATTCTTGTCTTCTACATTACAAGGCAAGCTTTTGGTGAGCAGGGATTGTTTTATTCTTTGTCCTTGCATCCAAAGTACCTAGGTGAGTCCTCAATAAATGCTTGTTGACTGATTATCTTGAGTCTTAACCAATGTCCTTTCCATTATACTACATTGCTTCTCTTTCAACCTTATCTCCCTGGCAAGGTTTTTAAAGGTCAGGAACTGTGTCCTCTTTCTTTGCTGACCCAGTAAGAATCAGAGTGGTGTGGAACTAATGGGAAATCAGTAAATGTTTGTTGAATGAATGACTACTGGCAGTTGGCCTAGTAAGGCTTGGTTTCCAAACAGGACAGAATCTCCTCAGAAATGGTCTGGCTATGGAAGTAGGAGGATAGACTTCTTCAGCTTCTCTTCTAGTTGCTATGCACGAAATATGTTTTTTCCTCCTTCCTCTTCATGATCCTCTTCTCCCAGACTCCAGTCTGTTGTCTCAGTACCTTCAACTCTTCTCAAAATAGAAACCTGGCTTTCCTCATAATCCAGAATTCATCTGCTGAGCACAATTTTTTGTTGATTCAATTCCTGTCTTTTAGTAGCTGCTTGTAAGGGCCTGGTTAACAACTCTTGCTCCCAACATACAGTACAAGCTGATGGTTGTTAATCACTTCCAAATGCCTCCTGGACTTCAGGTTACATTGCTTCAATTGCTAATTTTTGAAATCTCTGGACTGAGACATGTGCTCTAAAGCTATTCCTCTCTGGTCTGCACTTTTAAAGAACATACATGTGGTTTGATTCAACAGGAGAACTGAAAGGGGAGGGGAGGACATGTTCTATAATTTCTTACTTTTCCTCCTTTGAGTCCTGACTCTGCCAAAACTCTTGGCTAGGGTCCAGAAAGCAGCACATTCGATAACACCCAGTATGTTTGGAGACTAAAGGATATATTTTGGGTATGTACTATTCCATAATTATGCTTTTGTTAGGAAAATTCTTGTCTTGAGAGTAAACAGAAAGCCTGATTGGTGTTTCCCTTGGTGTTTCACCTGTGGTGGGGGAGGAGAAAGGAAATTAGAAAGACACAGAAAGAAAAAAGAAACACTCAAAGACAGAACTATAGAGACATATGCAGAGAGAGACAGAGATAGACAAACATGCAGTGAGACAGATAGGAGAATGGATTGGGTGTAGACTAACGTCTAAGTTGCAGTAGGTAAAAATTTTAAAAGGAATTTAAAAATGAAATCAGTTGGAAGAAAGTATTAAAAGCTCTTCAGTGTTCTATCAGCTGAATGACTGATGTGTTAACAGCAAAGTGAAAACTAGTTTTGATTCTAGAAAGCCAGGTAGGCTAAAATGTATGGTCTGAGGGATTTAGAAGATCTCTGAGCCTCCTGTTGTCCCTATTCATGAATCTGAATTTTCAGATGGCTATTCCAGACTTGGCACTTATTATTGGCTATAACCCACACAGCTTTTTGTGAAAACCAGTGTTATAGTGTAAACCTGCATTCCCAAAGCTCAATAACTATCCCCCAGTCATTCTCAGATGAAAGATTGAAAAAAAATGTTGTCTTTCTGTGTTATGCAGTGATCTGGGGAGCCCACATTTGTGTATCATTGACTGCTTGAAGGAGGGAAAATCATAAGGTAGTTTTATATAAGAATAAAGGACTCAAATCCTGCTTTTCCTACTTATAGTATGAACTTGGGCAAGATAATTTATCTCTTTACGCCTCAGTTTTCATCCATATATAAGGGAAACATGGACTAGAATGGATGAAAAGTTATTTATTTAATACTTTCTATGGTTCTTACAATCTATTAGGCGAAGAAACACAGGTAGGAAAACAGCAGCCAGAGAGAAGCACTTTGGTCAGAAAAGTTACAGGGAAGATGAGTGGGGCAAAAAGGGAGTAGATTGATGCACTCCATCCTCCAGGAACAGTATCAGAATTGATTTGATCAAGGTTCATGTTTCCAGAATTGGATGGGACTAGGGAAAGGGAAGAAAAGCATCCATTGTTTAAGAGACTGTGAGGGAGGTGGTAGTCAAGTAAAACATGCCTGATGTTTCTTTAAATAGTGTTTTCAGAAAAGCAGTTACCAAACAGGAGAATGGAGGTTAGAGAATGAACCCCTTCCAGTTTTACATCTATTATACTAGAAGGACCAGCACAAACTTTTCAGGAATTATCTCTATGCTTAGTTGAAAGTCAATCAGTCATGAAACATTTATTGACTTTACTATGTGCAAAGTGTTATGTTAAGGGCAGGGCATATAAAGAAAGGCAAAAAATAATTTCTGCTCCCAAGGAGCTCACAGTCTAATGGGATGATTATTATGCAAACAACTATGTGAAAACAAACTATAGACTAGGTAAACTGAAAATGATCTCCATTAAAGGGGGGTAGACTGGCTTTTATTGAGGGATCTCCTTATAATGAAGTATGCTAAGGTTTAGTTGAAAGATCTGCTACCTTGGATAGAATTGGGTTTAAATTTCAGTTCCGATACTAGGTAAAATGGAGAGAATAATAGTTGTAGTATTTATTTCACAGGGTTTTGAGAATCTTATGAAATAATGTCTGTAAAGTACATTATAAACCTTAATGATTTATATATGTATAAATATATTAAATACATATAATATATATAAATAAAATATGTATATTAAAGATATATGTATTTATGTGTGAAGGTATATGTATATATGTATATGTATGTATACATACAAACAAATACATACATACACACACACACACACAATTTTTCTTCAATAATTACACTTCTTTGGATGGGATCCAAAATGGTCCTGCTCAACTCCAAATTCCACTGTAAAGTACAACCTCTTGGTTCCAGGACCAGACTCCAGCATGCAGGGTTCATCAAGCCAATAGACATCTCTAGGACTGTTGCCCTCAGTCATCAGGGTGGTGTTTGCCCTTTGAGAAACTGCAACAGCCAGCAAGGAACATGAGACCAGAGGGGTCACTTGTGGGTTATTATTGAGTTTTGATTTGAACTGGTGACATCAATGTGAACATTCCTTGTCTTCCTGACAGCGCCAAACAATAAATGATAAATTGTTCATGATGGTTCAGCCAAAAAGGGGGAACTTTCCAAGGGAGGTCAAGATGTTATTTATTAAAACAAAACCAAAAAAATTCTTCCCCAAACCACCATTCCCTAGCTCCACCCCCAAATTCAAAAAGAGGACGCAATAAGTAGCAGCCAATAAAAGAATGTACACCAAGGGGCAACACTGAAGGCCAATCAGACTTGGAGGAGAAAAGTGGAAGAGGGGGATGGGATAGGAGTGAGCAGAGACATTTCAGACTGGGATTAAAGGGAAAGTTTGGGACAAAAAAGGTTTAACTTTTAACTTGCTCTGCTTCACAGTAAGTTTCCACCAGATCTGTATGTGTGTGGGAACGTTCTGTCTCCCTTACACATCTGGGCACATCCCTCAGTCCTTTCTTTCACAGCTGTTTCAGATGTGTGATGTCAGCAGGTGGGAAATCATTTCCATCATCTCATTTCACTCCTCTCCCTCCCTCCCCCCTACTTCCCAGCAATACCCCCTTTCAGGATAGGAAAAAGGATTTCACAAGCACTTCAGATTTAAATAGGCTTTTCTCTCTTCCAATTAAAATTGTTTCCTTTCTGTCACTTCAGCATATATTTATAAAGAGCCTACTTTGATCTTTGATACTCTCAGTTGAATAGCTTATCCTAAGGTTAGGGTCCTATGAGCATATGACTATTGCCTTAAGTTTTGATTTAAAAAAATTCCCATAAGCTTTGGTCCCCAGTTTCCTTGTGGGCCTATAGGAAAATTAGCCAGCTTGATGTTCAAGGCCAAGCCTTAAAACTCTATGTAGTGGGAGCCAAATAGAATGGTTTAGATACCATTGATTAGAGTTATAAAATCCAGTGCTGGTATGTTCACCATCTCCTACTTCCCATATCCAAACAAAATAAAAAGAATTGAAATCTAAGAAAGCAAACCCCCAAATTTCAGTTCAGGATCTGAATTCATTTTTTTGTTTACCAAAGATCTACTTCGATTTAAGAAACATTTGTTGAATGTCATGATCCCAAAGGCAAGGGAGAAATTCATTGGGGATAAGGAGGTTAACTTGTAAATAAGAAATTGTATGAAAAACCTGAATGAGGATGAATATTACTTGGCTAATTGGTCACACAGAAAATAAGAAGGGAGAACAGATGGATCAGAGTACAATTTCCAGCAATTGGATAGATCCTTTATTGGAGATTTATAGTCAATTGAGTAGTCAGTAAAAATTTATTGAGTACCTACTATGTTCCAGGCACTGTGGTAAGGACTGGGGATACAAAGAAAGGCAAAAAAAAATCCTGACTTCAAGGATTTTACAGTCTAATGGAGGTGATGACATAAAAAACCCAACTAGAAATGGATAAAATATATGCAGGATAACTTGGAGGTGATCAGTGGGAAGAGGAAAATTACTAGCTATAAGGAGATCAGGAAATATTTTGTGGAAAAAATGAGATAAAATCTGGGACTTGAAGGAAATGAGGGAAGCCAGGATATAGAGAAAAGGAAGGAAAACATTCCAGACATGGAAAACAGTGAAAATGTCCTGTTTGGAGATGGCATATTTTGTGTGAGTAACAATAAGGAGGCTAGTGTCATTGCATTGGTGAAAAGTGGGCATCTGGGTGGTGCAGTGGTTAGTGTGCCAGACCTAGAGTTAAGAAGACTCCTTTTCTATCTGTCTGTCTTTGTCTCTCTGCTTTTAAGTATTTCAAAATTTGTGTATTTATTTTAGAATGATTAAATCTCAAAGGTTATTTATCTTATTTACCTTTACTCTTACCTAAAGTAGAATGCCCACTATATCACACCCAACAACCCATCATCTAGTTTTTAACTTGAAAATTTCCATTTAAGGTAAACTCACTACCTTCTAGGACAGCCCATTTTACTTTTGAATAGCTCTATTAGTAAGTTTTTCTTATATAAAATCTATATTTGCCCACATCTTTTTTCTTCTCTCTCTTTTTAGAATAGCTTAATTTTTGCTGACAGTCCTTCAAACACTTGTAGTTATTATATATTCTGTATTTTATCTTCCACAGGATATATATCCCCAGTCTTTCAACTATCTACCCTGAGTGCTCTCTTCCATATGACCTCCAGCTTATCAGTGTCCTTCCTAAAATGTGATGCCCAGAAATGAGCACAATATATACTCTGACCAAGGAAGACCATGAAGATCTATTCCTTTTTTAATGAAGCCTAAAATTTGCCTTCTTGGCTACCACATCCTGCTTTTAACATATATTGAGGTTGACATCTGTTTAAATCCCCAGATCTTCTTTGGAATAATTCCTATTAGCTGTGATTCTGTGAAGTTATATGAGTGAGGTTGGTTTTTTGGACCCAAATGAATGCCTTTATTTTTATTCCTATTAAATTTCATCTTATTCAATATGACCCAATGGTCTGGCTCATTGGGATTTTTTTGAATACTTGCTTTGTTATCTATTGCATTAGCTTTCCTTCCCAGTCTTGGGTCATCTGCAAAACTAATAAGAAACCATCTCTGCTTTCAGTGCATAAAGACTACATGATACATTTAAAAGGAGTGCTAGAATTTAGTTGGGAAGTCCTGTGTTAAAATACTACTTTAGACACTTACTAGCTATGTTACCATAGATGAATCACACTCTCTCTCAGAATCTCAGTTTCCACATCTGTAAAATATAGTAATAATAACTCATAGGGCTTTCATGAGGCCAGAATGAGATGTCTATAAAAAGCACTTTGCAAAATATAAAATATTATACAAATGTCAATTGCCACTGTTTATTTTGGGGGAAGAGGTATAGAAATTTCCTGATGTGGAAAATCCCTCTACCAACTTACCAATAGATGGGTCTTAAGGAGTTGCATGGGCCATCTGCATATAGCTGGTATGTATAAAAGTAGGACTTGAATCCCCTTCTTCTGTCAAGACTGGCCCTTTATTCATTGTATTATACTCCTTTTCATCATTATTATAGTTCCTTATGGAAATATTGTCATTTTATTATGCATGAACAAGTCAGTGATCAAAGGATTTATCATCTTTATCAGAGCCGAAATTATATCCATGAAGCACATCAATGGGAGGTCTCCTTCCATGTTGACATTGAACCCTGATTGACTTCTCTTTGGATCTGGACTTTGAGCCAAACTATCACCTTATGATTTGGTCTAGTCAACATATTTTCCATCACTGTAATGTAAGAGACTTTATTAAATGCTTTGCTGAAATCTCTATAAACTTTATCTATACATAGCAGTACTCTGTTCCATCAATCTTGTAATCCTTTCCAAAAAGAAAATAAGGTTAGTATAGTATGACCTTTATGTGGTCCTGATCACCACTTGCTTTTCTGGATGTTCACTGGTTATTCTTTAAATAATAGATTCTACAATTTTGCCAGAAAAGTGATGCAAGTTTACAATCCTTTAGATTATAGATTACAATTTTTTGGTTTTGAAATAGCTACAACATTTACACTTCTTCAACTTCCTGACATCTCCCCAGGTCCCCATAGTATTTCAAAGATTACCAATAATAGTTCTGTATTCACATCTGTAAGTTCTTTTTTTTTTTTTCAATAGCCTCATGATTAGTTGCTATTCCTCAAGCCTTTTCCCAAGCAATCCATTCTATGTAAAGTCACCAGTTATTTTCCTAAAATATAAGTCTATGTCCCTTACCCAATAAAATTAGCCAAATATATGTATTTGTTATCTAAAGTTCTTTATAACCTGATAATCTCCAGCCTTTTTCCATTTTATTCCCCTCCAGCCAGACTGTCCTTTCTATTTCCTTTCATAGAAGACTATCTTCCATCTCTGCCTGTTTGTAGCCAATGGCTCTTCGCCAGACCTGGAATCCTTGTCTCCTTTATCTTCTTTTCTCCCCTTCCCTCCCCTAAAACTCAATAGCCCTCCCTATCTGCTCTTCACCCAACCTTCCTGATCTCTGGTTCTTGGAATCTCTGGTTTCCTTTGAATTTCAGCTTAAAAGGCTCCCCTCCACCATTAGAAGGTAAGTTCCTTGAAAGTAGGAAGTATTTTCTCTCTCTCTCTCTCTCTCTCTCTCTCTCTCTCTCTCAGATCTCCAGCACTGGTGATAATAGGTACTTAATAAATGTTTCTTTGCTTAATTATCTTGAGGGTAATTCATTTTCATTCAGCCCTGAGGGCTTGAACTCATAGAGGACAACTAGATTTACTTTTACTGTCTCCTTACTTGATCTTCTGTTTCAACTCCGTTAACCATTTTTGTTCTCTGCTTTCCCATGCAGGAAACACTCTCCCTGTAAGAGAAAACAGTTATAAGAATGGAATGATCCTGTCTTTTTACTGCCATTTCATTAATCCGTGCGGTGGTACCATTCATTTTTTTGGCTCTCTTGAAACTACTCTTTAAGGACTGTGGTACTCTTTGTATTCTTTTTCCTTTGCCTTGTTTTCCTTTCACATTTTATACTTGTCAATTAAAAAAAATATCAATGTTTGATAATCTTTCTGTGCATTCACATCAAACTTTTTTCTTCTTCATCACAATTGTTTCTCTTTGTATTTTCAAGATTTCATTCTTGAGATTTTCACATCCCTCTTATCTACCCTTTCTTTCAAAATATTAGTTCATGAAGTCCTATTTAACATCACTCTAAACTCTTTGAGATATGTTTTCCTCAAGTATAGGTAGGTGTTAAAGCTTCCCTGACTTTCTTCTCTATCACCAATTCTAGGATAGAGTGATTACTAACTTCTACACAGAGTGCCAATCATTTCTATTTGAGCAAAGAGATCATCATATTTTTGAGAAGAATGAGATCCAGAGTATCTGTTCCCCTCATTACTCCCTCCAGTTTTTGAAGGATAAGATTATCATTACAGAAAAAGTGGAAAGAGCATTCCTACTGAGGAAATCACAGATATCTTGAAACAATGGAGCTATTATGTGTTTGATGCTGAGGATGCCACAGTGGAAAGATGAGATATTGGTTCCTGACCTGCAGGTTCTTGCAACCTAATAAAGAGAATGAAAGTCAAACACAAATAAATGTGAGACAAAGTCAAACATGATGAAGGCAAAGGAGAGATTCAGTCTAGCTTTAAGGAAAATGTGATGCTTAAGCATTTCCTCTCAGTTGGCAGGGATAGTATTGAGAGAAAGGAAGTAATCAGGGAAGGTTATGTAAGACTTGGAGGAGCTAATAAGATGAATTAAATCTTGAAGAAGGAAATCTTAAAATGCTGGGATTAGGAAAAAAGTTAGATAAAGTACATATCTTCTTTACCCCTCCTATTTTACCTTGACCTCCCCCCACCCCCACCACCCCCACCAGACTGGTGTAGACAGCCAGAGGTGACTGGGGCTTAAGAACACACACTTCATTCTGAGTCATAGCAATAAGTTCAAATTGAAGTAAATGCCAACCAAGGCTTAGTTGGTAGGAACTCACGAGAATCTTCAATAATGTAAATCCAACCAATGCCTTTAATTGACCTGCCTGGAATCCCCTTAGACACAGAACTTATAAAACTGGGAGTAATTACCTGGGAATATTAATAGGCTCTGTCATTTAAAATATTTGCTGTAAAGTCTTTAGTTGAATTCCAAGCTGACAATTTTTACAACTGGAGCCAAAGAAATCTTTGTGCTTTGATTTGCATCATTTCCCTATTATCAGAATCCAAGTCTCTGACAGCAGGAGCTAATCTAACCTTGCCTATCCACTGGCCTTCCTTACCCCCTACCAATCTTTTGGCAACCTTCCAGAGCTGGGCACATGCTTTTGAGGTGATTGGTATATGCTTAAAGTACTTTAATGAGTCAAATACACTCCTACCCTCTCCATACAATCTCTGTGTGAGGCATGTGTGGCTCTGCTTGGGGGAGGGGGGGAAGATACTTTACAGAACTGCCCTGTGCAAAATGATTAAATTAAATAGCTAAACTTTCTGATGCCCTAGTAATCACTGGGGTAATGGGAGAAAAGAAGGAGGTTTGAAAAGACTAGCAGAAGTTGTCTTTCCTGCTTTATCAGGCTTGAATAAAACACATTTGCTGTTTGGAAAATTGTAAGTGCTACATAAATGTGAATTATTACTGTTATTTATTTACTAGCAGACGTTTTATCCTTTCTCCACAACAATGGAAAAATCCACTCAGTTCTTCAGGATTCCCTATGGATGCCCAGGCTTGATATTCTGTTTAAAGCAGAAATTAATGATTTTATTCTAGCGTCCAAACCAGTGTTAAATCATATTCAGGGAACACTGGTGTGTTTCAATTATGGTAGAAAATGGGACTTTGTAGATTTGGGTTACATCAGTTTTAAAGGTTCAGGCTGAAGAACTGAAATGGGAGCCTCTCAAAAAAATAGTTTTGATAAATCTTATTTCAGCCCTTAGATTCTCTGTTTAGTGGAGAGGAGTTAATTTGGGAATTCCCTCAAATGTGAATTTGGAAATTTATGGCATGGGATTTTCACACATTTCATATGAATGGGAAATTTGTTTGGAGCATTCCCACCTGCCCTTCTTCCCTCATATCCTGTGTCTCCACCTTCTTCAGCAAATCATATTATTTAGAGCTGAAAGAGACCTTAGAATCGCAAAGTCCAACCCCTTCATTTTACACTTGAGAAAACTGAAGTTCCTCCTCCCAAAGGTGAGGTGATCTAGGTCACACAGGTGGTAAGTAGGAGAAGTATGATATAAACCTGATGGAGAGAGGTTCGAAGCACAAAAACTTATGTAATCTTGTATTTTTGAAGCACTTTTCAAAATCCTTTCAGCTCATGCTCACAGAAAGAAGTAGGCAGGGAGGAAACCAACACCCTCTTTTTACAAGTGGAGAAATTGAAGTTAGAGATGTAAAGAGGTGAATATTCTAAAGGCCAATGGAAAAATTCCCAATTGGTCTCTGTTAGGCTGATCATTCGTGTAGAAAATTTCTGTGGGGATTGTAAACTAAGTTATTCCTGAGGTATAGGAATTCCCCAGACACTGTTCAGGTAGGCTCTTACTGCTGACTATTGGGCAGTAACTAAGAGAGTTACTTTAGTGGAAGTGAAAGAAGGATATCCCTCACTGGTACTCAAAAGACCTAGAATTCATATATATATATATATATGTACATACATATACATATATATGTAATCAATTCACAAAACCCTCTCCCCCAACTCAAAGCAAGTAAGCTAGCATTACACCTTCCTGCATACTTTTCTGTGATCATTTAGTTTCTTCTACCTTGTGACTTATTTTCCCTTTCAGATTGTTCTTGATGTTCATATTTAACCTCATTTCACCAATGAAAAAATTTGGGATGGAGCACATAAATGTATAGAATCTTAGACTCTCTGAGTTCTAAGAGACTGCAAATGCCAGCCAGGTGAACCCATAACTGACAAGACTTCTCCCCTACAATATTCCAAATGATTGGTTTTAACAAGTCTCTATCTAAAGATCTTTTTGACTTGGTATCCCCCATGTTCAGTTCCCCTCAACATCAATCTCCTCCCCAGAGTGGTTTGTACAGAATAGATTTTTTATACTTATTGAAATGAATTCAACTCAGAAGAAAACTCACTCTGCTTTGGAAGAGCTCTAATTGTTAGGAAGTTTTTCCTTAGGTTGAGCCAAAATTTGTTTCTTTGAACCTTCCACTTTTTGCTTCTAGTTCTGTCTTCTGATGCCAAGCAAAACAATTCTAATCCTTCTTCTATGTGACGGCTTTCCAAATATTTGAAGACAGCAATCATTCTGTCTTCCCTTACCCACCCAATGCAATTTGATCTGGTCCCCAAACTTGCGACAGATGGTCCTGGATAATCTATTATATCCTTCATGACCCAAGATAACGTAACTATTTGAACTCCAGTTCTCAGGTTGGAACCAGTGCTAAAGTATATATACAAGGAACACTTTGAAGTATCTTGGAAAGTGGGGCTTTGAGTGATGGTTTGTACCACACTTAAAGGACTAGCAAGCCTAGGGCAGAAGAACTAACATGGGGATCCTTCAGAGAACTATCTTTATGAATTTATCTCAGCTCTGGATTTTCCTCCTCCCCCCAAAAAATCCATATGTATTTCATAGGAAACATATATGGTCTTTTCCTTTTCTCACTTCTCATACCTTGATCTTAACACATCACAGAATTTAGAGATGGAAAAGACATTAAAATGTACCTTGTCCAGACACCTCCTCATTTTACAGATGATTAAACCAAGGTCTCTACTTAGATAATAAGCATCAGAAGTGGGTTTCAAACATATTTAAATAAACTTCTATGGTCATGTAACTCTAAAGCTACTTCTTCTTCCATTACTGCACACAGAATGTGGTCAGTGCATTGATTTTTATAATCTTTTGACTTATGGGGAGAACTGGCTTAATTCATGAAAAAGATGTGATAGTTTTGATGACCATAAATTCAGTATGATTCAAAAACATAATATGGCAGCTAAAACAATTTTAAAAGTTAATGCAATTTTAGTTTGCATTAAGAAAAACAGTTTCCAGATTGAGAGAGATGAAGTCCCATTGGCCTCTGTTTCAGAAATGGTCTGTTCAGAACATTCTATTGAATTTTGGGAGATACACATTAAATGGTATCTTGACAACCTGGAGCTTAGCTAGAGAAGAGTGGCCAGGATGGTCAGGGGGACACAATGACTCAATGTAATGAATGAAGTAGTTGAATTGGGAGGAAAGAAAATTTAAGGGAGACATCACAGGATCATAGATTGAAAGTAGGAAATGATCTTAGAAGACTGTCTTGTTCTAATACTCTAATTTTAAAGATGAGGAAAAAGAATTTCAAAAGAATTCTGAGAGTTATATGCATAGAGATGATGATTGAATCCATGAGAGCTAAGATCACCAAGTGACATAGTATAGAAGGAGAAGAGGGTCTAGTACAGAGCCTTGGAGAATACCCAATGTCACTTTCTACAGGAAGTCATCCCCAGCCCCTTTCAGTTCCAGTGCCTTCTCTCTATTAATCATTTTCTATTTATCCTGTAAGCTAGCTTTTTATACATTTGTTTGCATCTTATCTCTTCCATTAGATTGTAATCTTCTTACAAAGGGAGAGACTAGTCTTTTTGCTTCTTTTTCTATCCCTGGAACTTAGAATAGTGTCTGACACATAATAGGTGCTTAATAAATATTTATTAATTGATTGGCTGATATGGATTAAGACCTAGCAAAGGAGGTGGAAGAATGGTCAGACAAATAGGAGTAAAATCAAGAAAGATCAGAGATACAAAAATTTAGAGAGAAGAAAGTATCCAGAGGCAGAAAGTGTTCAAAATGTTATATGTTCTAGAGAGTATAAGAAGGATGAGGATTGAAAAGAGACCATTTGATGTACTTATTAAGAGCTCACCAGTAAGGGGCAGCTCAGTGGCACAGTGAATAGAACACCAGCCCTGAAGTCAGGAGGATCTGAGTTCAAATCTGGTCTCAGACACATAACACTTCTTAGCTGTGTGACCCTGGGCAAGTCACTTAACCCCAATCGCCTCCACAAAAAAGAAAAAAAAAGAGCTCACTAGTGGCTGTAGAGATAATATTTTCAATTGAATGATGTGAAGAAGAAGAGGGGAGAGTGAAGAATGATACTTAGTTGGGAGATACTGAGTGGACGATGGACTGGAGTAAGTACAAACATAATGGCAGTGACAAAGAAGAGAAAACAGTTTGTGCAGGAGCTGCCACACAGGTAAAATTGATAGGACTTGGCAACACTTGTTTCCAAGTGTAGGAGGTGAGAGGAAGTAAAGAGTCTCTGGTTGAGAACTTGGTTGACATGGATGATGATGGTATCCTTGAAAATATTAGGGAACTTGGGAGAAGTGAAAGATTTGGGGAGAAAGATAATGAGTTCTGCTTTGGACATGTATTAAAATATCTATAAGTCATCTATTTCAAGATGTCCTTTAACTATTTGGTTAAAGGAAGCTGGAGGTCAAGAGTGAGAAAAGGTTGGATAAATAAATCCGAGACATCTGCATAAAGATCATGATTAAATCCATGGAAATTGATAATATTACCAAACAAAATAGTACCAAATGGGTAAAAGTTAAAGAGAATATGTTTAAATAGATATGAGCTTTCCAAAAAGAGAGTGGGTTTCATCAGGATGCTGATGAAATATCTGAAAGTGTTCAAATAGAGGCTATAGGACTTCACCTGTCAGAATGCTGAATAGCAGGAGTTCTTATCCTTTTGTAGTGTCATAAACCTCTCTGGTAAAGCCTATAGTCCTCTTCTCAAGATAATGGTTTTTTTTTCTTTATTAAAGCTTTTTATTTGCAAAACATATGTATGGGTAATTCTTCAACATTGACCCTTACAAAGCTTTCCGTTACAAATTTTTCCCCCCTAGGCCCCATCCCTCTTCTAGATGGCAGGAAAGTCCACTACATGTTAATTATGTTAAAACACTTAACAAATTAAATATATGTATACATATTTCCACACTTATTGTTGTGCAAGAAAAATCATACAAGATAATGTTTTTTAATAGTTTATTTTTCCCAGTTACATGTAAAACAATTTATCTACATTTGTTTTTAAGACTTTGCATTCCAAATTCCTTCCCTTCTTCTCTCCCCACTCCACCTCCATTGAGAAGGCACATGGGAAATTATGTAAAACATTTCTATAAAAGTCATGTTGCAAAAGAAAACATAGATCCCTCCCCTGAAATAATTCTCAAGAAAAATAAAGTTTAAAAAAGGATGCTTCAATTTGTATTCAGACATAATCAGTTCTTTTTTCTGGATATAGATAGCATTTTTCCTTCATAAGTCCTTCATAGTAGCCTTGGCTTATTGCGTTTCTTGGATCATTCACAGATGATTATTCTACAACATTACTATTAATTTGTACACAGTACATACCACTTTGCATGAGCTCATAGAGGACTTTCTAGGTCTTTCTGTGAGCATCCTGCTCATCATTTCTTATAGAAAAATAGTATTCTATCATAATTACATACCATAATTTATTCAGTCTTTCATCAATTGATGGGTATCTCTTCAATTTCTAATTCTTTGTTGGAATAATGTTTTTAAAGAATTTAAGGAAAAACTAAATTTCAGTTAGAGGTGAATTTTTTCTCATCTAAATTATCATAGACCCCTTGGAATCTGTGGATCCCAGTTTTAATACCCTGCTTTGGAGAGAATTCCTGCTTTGAGTGGGAAATTAGACCAAAGGGCTTTCTACATCTTTGCTGGCTAATTTTTCAGTCATGTAGGACTCTTTGTGACTTTATTTGGAGGTTTCTTGGCAAAAATATTGGAGTGGTTTGCAATTTTCTCCTCCAGTTCATTTTACAGATGAGAAAACTGAGGCAGAGTTAAGTGACTTGTCCAGGTCTTAAGTGTCTGAGGCTAGATTTGAAATCATGAAGATAAGTCTTCCTGATTTCAAGTCTAGTCCAAGAGTGCATTACCTAGCTGCCCTATCTGTCTTGTATCTATCAGTAATTCTCTTCCAGAGTTGTAAAAAGGCTATAGTCCATGTTCTCATCTCCTTTCAGACCTAAGTAATATTTAAATAGAAGTAACTGTCATGGAAATAATAACACTCCTTGAGGGGAAGGAAAGACCAAATTCCCCTTTATTGCTCCCTCTTCAGTATTTAATGGAATTGATTCCTATATTCTTTAGCCTTTTTGGAAATTGAACCAATAAGAAATATTTCTGGTTTGATCTTCTACCATGGACTGTTTCAACTTTTTGCTGACTTGAAAAAAGTCCAAACCCAGATGACTTCAGCCACAATTGAACCACTGAACCAAAAATATTTTTACAACTAGCCTTTAATGCAAAGAAAATGATTTTTCCTGGACTTTCCTTTCCATTACAGACACCATCTCTCCCTTGTCTTCCACTGAGCTTGGGAAATAGGAATTATCTCATACAGAAGTTGAAGAGAGAGGATTTCCCACAAAATTTGCCCCTAAACTGCCTTAAGCAGCTCATGTGGTTTCTTGCAGTTCATCTTTTACCAAATAACCAGCTCTCCCGTCAGAAGAGAAGGGAAACTTCCTATTCCTGTACTTCTGTTTTCTTATTACTCCTTTTTATACTTATTCTTCATCCACAGGTACTGAGGCAACATAGTACTTTTCTTTATGCCTCCTTCCTCTTGTTCTCCATGGCACACCCACACCTTCATTAAATTATTGATGACTCAGCTCCTCTCTTCTTTATTCTTAAGAATATTCTTAAAAGTTATACACTGAGTCCAGGTGAAATTTTAACTCCTTAATTATCATAGCAAGGTGTCTAACTAGCTGCTCCTATTTTCCTTCCTATTTTCACACACAAATTCATGTACATGTGTGCATGCACACACACACATGTACACACACAAAATACACATACCTGCACATTTTTAGAGGGAAGAAGACTAATAGCTGGGGCAATCAGAAAAAGTTTCATAGAGCTTACTTGTGAAGGAAAAAAGGGATTCTAAGAAGTAGAGGTAAGGAAAGAATATATTCCAGGTATGGAAGAAAACATTGAATCAAATTATGAGGTAGAGTATCATGTGTGAGAAATAGAAAATATTTAGTTTAGCTAAAATATCAAGAATTATGAAGAAAAGTAATGTATAGCACGCTCTCTGAAGCTGTTCCCAAAGTTAGCAATCAAGCTCATGATTTGGATCTTCTGAGGGGTGGACTCCTATTTCAGATTCTAGGGGTAGTAACACGGTGAGGTTTTGTTGTTCAGTTTATTTAATGGTGTCCAACTCTTTATGACCCCATTTAGATTTTCTTGGCAAAGATATGGACATAGTTTGCCATCTCTTTCTTCAGAAACAATGTAGGTGGCTTCTGATATTGCAGCTCATGAGCTCTATCTGTGTGCTTTACATTAACAGTCATCTAGTAGTCTTAATTAGCTTTTAGTAAATGCATGGTCTCCTACTGGACCAGCATCACTGATGGCATAGTCCTAGCGGAGAGAGGGAGAAAAAGAGGTCCTTCCCCTCATCGCTTCTTTCACTCCTATCTTTGCTGACCACAGGTATTAGCAAAAAGGATTTGCTTTCACTTATATTCTCAAACCTACCATTTTAACTATAATCTTCCAATACAGAACTACCTCTTTTACTGCCATATGACTTGGGTCTCTAAGAGGCTTGTATAGAAGACTGATTCTATCAACCAATCACAAAATATTTCCTTGGTGCTATCAGTTGTCTTTGAGAATCCAATCATCTTCTCAAAGTAATTAAGGACTTATATAGACATTATGGTATGAAATGAAAAAAATTTAACACTTAGATTTTGCTATCGCATTCTCTTATTTAGAAGGAAAAATCTGTCTTATTTGTTTGTCTCTATCTTTCTAAATATACATATATATACATATAGATATGTAATATGTATTATAAATATATAATATATACTATAATAGTGTATAAATGTAAAATAAATCTGAATACTAGATGGGAGGAGAAATGTAAATTCCTTTGTTTGGAATTTATACTTCTCCTCCCACCTAGTATTCCAGATTTATTATACATTGGAATTTATACTTTATCCTAAAGGCAATAGGGAGCCACTGGAATTTATTGAGTAGGGGAGTGATGTGGTAAGACTAAAAAAACTATTTTGGCAGCTACATAGAAGATAAATTACAGAGGTTGGAGATTTGACTTAGGGACCCCAATTAGGATAACATGGCAATAGCCCAGGTGAGAGATAATAATAGCTTGAAGCAGAATGGTAGCTATATGATAATAAAGAATGGTTTGGATGTAAAAGGTGTTTTAAGGACAAGAACTGCAAGATTGGGTGGTCAGTTGGATATAGTGAGATAAGAGAGTGTGAGAAAATGAAGGCAATACTCAACAATAGTTGAGATCCTAAGTAACTAATAGGATGGTAGTGCCTATAACAAAAATAAAAAAGGTCAAGAGAAAATTCAGTTTTGGGGGAAAGAGTATTATCTTAGATACGTTGAGTTTGAGATGTTTATGCAACAGGCAATGGCTAATGTGTTCCTAGAGCTCAGGAGATAGACTAGGTCTGGATCTGCATTGGGATAATACATTATTAATCTCATAGAAGTTGAAGGGAGCCATCAAGTGAGAAAGTATATAGAGAGAAAAAGGCCTGGGACAGAACTTGGTATGATATGTGAGGAGGCAGTTAGATGGAACAATAGATAGAGCATTAGTTCTGGAGTCAGGGGGCCCTGAGTTTAAATCCAGCTTCAGATACTTTCAGAAACTGGTCCTCAGAAAGATGAAGTGATTTCCCTATGATTGTACAGCTACCAAGTGTTAAAAACATGATACGAATCCATGTCTCATGACTCCCAGTCTACCTCCCCCCCCCCAATCCATGCTGTTCCTTATGTCACTATTTTCCACAAAATGTCAATGGCTCCCAACTGGCTATGTGATCAAACTCAAAACTCATTACCATGGAATTCAAAACCTTTCCAAGTCTGGTCCTACCCTATTTATTCAACTTTCCCTCTTATTGTTCTCCAACCCAACCAAAGCAAATCCTCATCACTTTGGGCAGCCAGTCTCTTCTCTCTTCTTTATCATAAAGAATGCTCATTTCTGTCTCTATACTTTTCTTCATTTCCCCCTTTCAAGAATTGCTCCTCCTTTTCTTCTCTCTAGCAGTAAAAAAAAACCCTATTTATTCTTTAACATTTAAAATTCTTTAAGTTTGAATCCCACTTCTGTGGTGAATTTTTATGTTTAGGTCTTGAGAGAGTCTAGATACTGTCTTTTTACAATAAAGAAATGAAGGAACAAGATAATCATGTGGGGATTAAAAATCGGGTCTCCACTGTAGCATTGTGGAATTAGGTTGAAACTCAAAGCTTGAAGTAAATTGGAAGAAGTGGGGAATAACAATCCAACCCTTGTTAGGAAGGTTTTAATTTCATTCCACTATGTATGTGTAGTAGGAGTTTGAGGACTGACTGACATTCTGGGATTTGTAGATCAGGGACAAATAAGCATTCTCTTACATATTTGAAAGGAGTCTAGACTAGATCTTTAAACCATAAGGGTATGTGAACCATGCCTGGGAATTTTAAAAGAAACAAATACTGGAAGAAACTATATAGAAAGGAGTAGAGACTGCTACATGCTAGTTATTCTTGTTCCTAATCATTTCCTGATCCATGGTTTTGCTCAAAATATAAAAAAAGTCAAGAATTTTCTGGAAACATAAAATTTACTAAGCACTGTCTATTTACTAGGCACTGTGCCAATATAACCAAGAAATGGTCATCCAACCTCTACTAAAATACTACAAGTAATAGTGAATTCACTACCTTAGGAGACAGCCATTTTCACTTTTTTTTTTAAATCATTAACTAGATTGTCAGATACATGATAAAGTATTAATTAATTTCACATTTATTTTACTAGAAAGTCAATAGTTAGTGGTCATTGTAGTAGATCCTGGGAAAATGGGAATCAGGGTACTCAAATTCTTAACTTGAGGCCTTTAGCTGAATATGTGAAAGAGAGAGAGAGAGAGAGAGAGAGAGAGAGAGAGAGAGAGAGAGAGAGAGAGAGA
>JAJPUD010000686.1:107392-184802 GCA_023553655.1 Myrmecobius fasciatus | reverse complement strand
AGAGAGAGAGAGAGAGAGAGAGAGAGAGAGAGAGAGAGAGAGAGAGAAGAAAGAAGGAGGAGGAGGAAGAGGAGAAGAAGTAAGATGACAGAGAGAGTAAGTGATAGAGACAGACAGAGACAGAGAAACAGACAGAGAAAGACAGACAGAGAAACAAGTAGAGAGACAGGAAGACAGAGAGCCAGAGAGATAGAGAGACAGAGACAGAGATAGAGAGAAAATGAGACAGACAGAGAGACAGGCAGAGACACACACACACAGAAGCAGAGGGAGAGATAGAGCCAGAGTCAGAGAGCCAGAACCAGAACCAGGGAGACAGAGACAGAGAAACAAACAGAGACATATAGACAGAGATTCAGGCAGAGAGAAAGAGAGACAGAGACAGAGACAGAGACAAAGAGGCAGAGAGACTACCAGAGAGATAGAGACAGAGAGGAAGAGAGGCAGAGAGACAGAAATAGAAACAAAGAGACAAAGAGAGATAGAGAGACAGAGACTGGGACTGAGACAGACAGAGACAGAGACAGAGAGACGGATCTGGGACCTTTGGCAATCCAAAACATATAAGGGATTAAATCCTAACTTTCGGCAGTGATATTTGAGTAGCTTCTCATACTAGAGAAAACACTTTGAAGAGTCCTCTTGTCTTTGTGAACAGTGCTGTACCAAGTGAATGTCTATGTGGGCTCTGATCTCAGATCTGCAACTAACTTGTGTGACCTTGGGAAGGTCTCTCTCATCTCTTCATCTCAGCTTCTTTGCCTGTAAAAATGGACTTGCCAGTTAGTCAACTAACAAATTCAGTAGATGATCTCCAGTTCTGCCATTCTGTGTTTGAAAATTCTATGATCTTATGAAATAGCAACATCTCATTAATCTGACTCTGGAAATAAAAGCAGACATAATTAGTGGATAAACATAAATGAAATATCCATGAGCCAAAAGGCTCATACGGTATTGCTTTAAAATTAGTGTTAAAAGAGTGCACATTTTCTCTGTTCCTAACACATGGTGGGGTGGAAGGGAGAGAAATACAGCAAGGAAAAAAATAAAAGGCCATCCACAAAACGTTTGCCTGGGGCCCTATAAGTGGTTACAGAGGCCCTAATTTAAACCTCCCCCCTCTTCATTTTCCCCCCTTTTGGCCAAGGTACAGAAGTAATAATGGGCCTACTTCCATAAGCCATGGTCCCTGAAATTAGAGGACTAAGCAGAGAGACTTCCAAAAAGGTCAGTCCAACTGGCAGAAAAGATGGCCCCCCAGATACAGCCCCTATCTTTGCACATACTGGTTTTCCACTCAAAGTATCAGGAGTCTTAGGGAAAGCATTGACTCATGCTTGCATTTATTGCCCATTTCTTCCTTTGTCCAATGGAGCAGAAGCAGAAAACAAGGGTAATAGTCCTAGATTGGTCGTAGCCAAGAGGGGATATCTAGAAAGCGTAGAATTGTGAAAATAGAATTGTGTGCATGTTTGGATTTTTTTGTTTAAACAGAAAACCTGGGGGCCTCAGTGAAGGGGTCAGGAAAGATGTGGATGGAAGACTTGATAGCGACAAATGATGGTTCCCAATGAAGGGGAAGAGTCTAGGATGGAAGGGTTTCAGCCCCATTGCTTCTGGCTCAGCTCACATTGAAAGTTGGACTTAAGCTGCTCCTGTTAGCTAGGGCTAGAGACAATAAACAAGGAGATTAAGTGGCTGTCTATGAGGACTGCCTGACAAGCTCAGCAATTTCCTTTTCAGCCCTTCCCAGGGCTGGGAGGCAACAAGAATGGGTGTAGGTCTTAGGAGCTTTCAGAGGCAGAAAGTTCTTGGCACTGGAGAGAAAAGCGGTTTAGTGTTGACTTTTTAGGCAGGAGAAACAGAAATATGTTGTGTGCTGTTTTTATCTTCCTCTGCTAGCAACCTGAACCATTGGCGATGTCAGGCTGTAATGATCGTCTGTGTCATAGTACCTTCTGTTTGGAAAAATCCAGTCCCAAAGGGAGAGGGAGAGAGCAGAGGAGCTCTGCAGAAAGCTATGCTTGCAAAACAGTGAGCATCCTTAGAGTTTTGCTGAAATTTATATTCAGGTAAAGGAGAAGTACAGAAGATCTTTGAGGGTGTATTTGTATTTGCATGCACTCCCATGCATGTTTATAGATGTATGGAACTCCCAGCTGGCTCTGTCAATGTGCAAATCTAACCATGGTGTTGGAACTACCCACAGATGTGCTTTTAAGACATTGGCGTGTGATTTACCCGTGTCAATGAGCTCCTCCCCCCCACCAAAGAGGATCTTCACTGATTGAATGGGAGCTCCTTAAGAGAGAAGGCTCCTGTTCCTTTTTTTTTGCCATTATATTCCCCATGGTCTAGCACAATGCCTGGAGCATATAAAGTTCTTAATGAACAGCTTGCTTGCTTGCTTAATTAATTCATTTTCTGGCACTTTTCACATCCTAGTATTGCTGCCATCAAAATTCAGTATTTTTTTCCTCCATTTTTCCTAATTTACACAGTTATTTGTCTGGTTCTCCTCTGCCTGTAGTAGACAATGGTGTGGGCAGAGCACATGCATATACACATTAACAGACAGTGAAGAGGGTCTCAACAGAACCAGAGTAAATATAACGAAGAGTAAACCAGAGTAATGAAAGCTTTACCAACCCCTTTTAAAGGACCACAAGTTTCTTAATGAGCCTAACGGATCTGAAATCTCATTATTGATTAGTGTTCTATCTATATAGTTCTATGTATATACCCTTTCTTAGTGAAGCAGAGTTGATAAAATTAATTTGGTGAGTGATTAATAGAGACACTAAAGCATACCAAAGGGAGAAAAAGAAAACAAAACATCATGGACCAGGTGGAAGGTATATATCATCTGAAGAGCAGCACCTTAACTAAATTTTTTGGGAAATTTATACAAGGTTGACTGTAGAGTAATACATTTTTCAATCACATAAGCTTTCAACTACCCTCTACTAATAAGTAGTCAGTTTATAATCTTCATTGGTGAAAAGAATACCCCATAAATGAATTGAGATCATTTTGGCATTGACTGTTATACATTAAAAATTTCATACAGAAAAAAATCCAAGAGAGTTGATTTAAACATCAAATGAGATAATATATGTAAAGTGTTAAATAAACCTTAAAGCATTATATCAGTGTTAGTAACAATAATTAATAATAATAATGATAGATAGGTGGTTCGGTGGCTAGAGCACTGAGCCTAGAGTCAGAAAGGCCTGAATTCAAATATGGCCTCGTTCATTTATTAGCTTTATGACCCTGGACAAATCACTTGACTCCATTTGCCTCAGTTTCCTCATCTGTAAAATGAACTAGAAAAGGAAATGGCAAACTACTCCAGAATCTTTGCTAAGAAAACCCCAAAAGGGGTATTGGGAAAATTGGACATGGCTGAGACAACTGATCAATAACAGCAACAACAATAATGATTTGATTCATAAGTCTTTTAATGTTTGATTTTAAGATAAAATGTCACATGGTTTCTAAAAAAACATAATAAATCAGGGTTGGGTATCCCTTCTAGGATGATCTCCCAATTTTGTATAATTGGCTAGTTATTCCATGAAATAACTAACATATAGTCTTATAAGGAAAAGAACTAGAAGGGATCTTAGAGTTCATTCAATACAACCTCCTCATCTTATAGACAGCAAACATTTATTCCATACTATGTTCCAGATAAACAGATTGAGTCTCTGAAAGAAAAATGATGATTTTCCTATGGTCAAAGAGCTGTCACTCAGAGCAGCAGCTAGCATTAGAAACCAAATCCTATACAGTCAAGATGTAGGATCCTCCTGAGGATGGAAGTTGGCAAACAAGTCACAGTCTTTTTGTGGAATGAAAGAGATTTCCCCCTAGCCTTTTCTCTAGGAATCTTGGCATTGGAACCAACCTTGTACAACAATGATGACAAGTGGTCAGCTGATTTTGCAGGAAGATGTCCAGTGAGAGAGATCTAAGTCCCAAGATAGTTCATTCTAATTCTAAAAAACTCCAATTCTTTCAAAAATTTACCTTATATTAAGTCTAAATTTGATGCATTGGAATATAATTCATTCACTCACTTGTGACTAGTTCTGCTCTTTTGGGCAAAGAATACCAAGTTTAATACTTATTCCCTATTATTTGTTGTTGAGCAATCTTTCTGCCATATCTGATTCTTCATGACCTTATTTTGGGGTTTTTTCTTGGCAAAGATACTAGGATGATTGGCCATTGCCCTTCTCTAACTTTAAATCATTTTACAGATTTTACAGATGAGGAAACTGAGGCAAACAAGGTTAAGTGATTTGCCATAACTAGTAAGATCAGAAGCCAGATTTTAATTCAGGAAATGAGTCTTCCTGACTCCAGGTGAGGCACTCTATCCACTGTGCCACTTAGAAACTCGATGGCAGACTATACAAACTTGAAGACAGATATTATCTTCCCTTTTCTCTACCTTAAGTTTTATCTTCATTTCTTTGAAATGATTTTATCTGTCTGGAATGAATTCTGACTCCTGGAATTTTACTTACTTTCTTCTGGAGGCTAGTTAATAAACAATTAGGCAAACAAACAGTTAGGTAACTCAGTAGAGTGATGGACCTGGAATCAGGAACTTCTGAATTCAAATAGCCTCAGACACTTCCTAGCCACATAACCTTAGACAAATCATTTGACTTTTATCTGCCTCAGTTTCTTCATCTGTAAAATAACATTACCTATCTCCCAGAATATGCTTACTATCTGTGTGATCTTGGGCAAGTAATTTAATCTTATAGTTTCTTTCATTGTCAAGTAAATGAGGAAGAAAGGGACTAGATATCTTCTGAGATTTTTTCCAACTAAATGAGCCTACGCTGCCTATCCTCAATAAATTCACAATAACAAGGGGATGGAAGTGATAGATATTGCATGGAAAGTTCTTAACATCTGTAACAGTCTGTAAGGTCCAATGGGGAAAAGATCATTCCTAACAGAGCATATAGGAAGTCTTCCTGGAATAGGTGACATTGGAGGTGGACCTTCAAGGCAGGATTTCTGATGAGAAGGACATAAGGGATGGCACTGTGGGTACATGAAACAGTGTAAGCAAGGGCATGATAAGTGGTCCAGCTTGTCTGGAGTACATTGTGAAAGCAAAGGAATAAAGTGAAAGGGCAAGGCAGCCTATATTTAGATTTCCAGACTACCCCAGATTGGAACCACTAGTAGATGTGTTATGACAGTCTGGGACCCTCAGCTCTCTAGATGTTTATTTAGTATACCTTGATGTACTGGGTGTAATGCTGAAGGGGCTAATGAGACCCTGCCACTGTCCTCAAGCAAAACAGAACTGAGACAGGTGCTATTTAATTTAGAGGCAATAATTCCACCTAGCACTCAGTAGAAAGGAAATCCAAAGCTCTGGGTATCTCATTTCCTGAATGGGTCACCAGGATCTTTGAGGGGTGACTGTCACCAGTTCTTTCGGGTACTCATGGAAGCCTGATGCCATCTTATGGTCGGGGAAGGGAATGAGCTATCAGAGACAGCTAGCAATAACAATCCACTTATGGAGTGCCTGCTATGTGCAGTGCATTCTGTTGGGCTCAGTTAATCTAACCATTGGTTACGTTACAATCTGTTCTCCTAAGAATACAGTCCAATTCTTTTTTAGGCAGTTGATCAGACTCTGAATAGAACGTACAACACCATACTTTGAAAGGATTAAATCTTGGGCTCCAGAAGAATCACAGAGTAGTCAATGATTGACTCATTTCCAATCAATCATCTATCAATAGTCATTTGTTAAACACATATTATATGCTGAGCATCATGAAAAGTAGAAAAGAGATATAAAACTCACTCTCTGCCATCAGGGAAAGAGCTCCAGACTTGGGAGTCAGAAGACCTGGCTTGGAGTCTAAACATTGATGCTTATCATCTGTGGCCTTTTTGGCCAAATCACTTTAAACTTTGTGAGTCTCAGTTTCCTCCTTTGTAAAAGGAGGATAATGTTTTCATTTGTAAACCTTAGTGTATGATAGGAAAGTGAGTTTTCTATGATAAGTCAGCATTTAAATAATACTTAATGCAAAGAACTATGAATATTCTCATTTTATTTTTACAACACTAGGAGGAAGATGCAATTATTATCCCAATTTTACAGATGAAGAAACTGAAGCTGAAAGAGGTTAACTCACTTGCCCATGGTTACACAGTTAGTAAATGAACTCACATCCACCTGACTCTAAGTCTAAGACTCCATTATATCACCTAGGTGCTGCTTGTTCTTGCTATCTAAAGAGAAGAAGCAAGAATAACTGGTGTAAAGAATACTAATAACCAGTAAGTTCATTGGTAGAGGACTATTCAGAGAATAATCAGATGGAGAAGAGAAGTTGAGTAGAAGAGAATAAAGTCCACTCTTGGAGGGTGAGAACTGTTTCCTAGCACACTGTAGAGGTAGATGGAGAAGGAAATGGAAAATCCCTTCAGTATCTTGGCCAAGAAAGCCCCATTAGGATCATGAAGAAAAAAACTGACTCAACAACCACTTGAGAGATTTTAACTATAGTTATAAATTAAATTATTGAATCCGGTTTTAAGTCTTTTGTCTTTTTGCTTTTTTAATGTAAAAAAATCCACCCCCTTCCTGATTTATATTGAGCACTTATATCTTTTTACTCCCTCTCCTCTTTGGGGGTAAAATGACATGAGCTCAAATCTAAGATTTAAATAATTTATCCCCAGAATGTAGGGTTTAAAAACTGAAGTGAAAAAACGGGAACCTACACTCCCTTCCATTAGAGGCTAGACTTCCCCAGGATTAAATCTAGTCCATTCTATGCACAGATATGGAGAAAAGGAACCTCTTAATGGAGAATGGAATAGGGACAATATTTTGGCCCTCTGATATACATTGGATGTTCTTCCATTTTTTAAAGCCCTATGTGCCCTTTCTCAAGTCCTTTAACCTCTGAGTTTCCTCAACTGTAAAATGAGAGGATTGAACTGGATGGTCTCTGATTTCTAACTCTAGATCTACCATCCCTCTTTATCCCTTCCAGTTCTGTTAATAGTTGGCATTCATATAATGCTTTGTGGTTTACGATAGGCTAGATCCCCATTATCTCATTTTATCCTCTTGATATCTCTACTGAGAAAGCCTTTTCCATTTTTTTTTACAGATCTTGAGAATATTTAGACCTTAAAACAGAATATTGGATAGGGCACTGGAGAAGCCAAGATAAAATTTACTAATGGTAGAATTTTAGAAATCAGTAGTTAATCAACAAGCATTTATTAGGTATTTTCTATGTACCAGATCCTGGTCTAAAACGTGGGGGCTACAAAGAAAGTCAAAATAGGATCATTTTCTGGTTTTCCCAAGCCATACTTTTATTATAGTACTCATAGTGAAAAGTCACATTTATGCAAAACTTCAATGTTTGCTAAACATTTAACCCACAAAACAAAAATTTAACTTGGGTGTGAAAGCGCGATTATCCCCATTCTCCAGATAAAGAAATTGAGATTCATAGGGAAGTCAGTCACACAGCTAGCAACTGTTGAAGCCAGGGTTAGATGTAAATCTACTGACCATAGGAGCTCAGCTAATTCCATCTGTAAATGAAGGTGATCTATTCCTGTGTCCTATCTAAGCTTAACCTTGGCTAGGCTGGGCTATATTGAGCCATGTTGAACTGATCAAAATGCAGGAAGGATTGAATTGAGCCAAACTGTGCAAGGACATAGGTAGCCAAGCTAAACTGAAAAGAACTTTGACCCATTTGGGCAGGGCTGAACTGGACTGAACCAAGTCAGGAAGACCAAACTGGACTGGATTGAGTTGAACTAGGCCAACTCAAGCCATAGTAGATGAATCAAACCTGGAAAGAGTGGAATAAGTGAGGCTGAACCAAACAGGTATGAGTTATTTTCTATCATAGATTCAGCGAAAATTAGTTCTCATCCCCTCCCCCACCTGACCTAGCTCCTGCCCCCAGTCCATAGTCTATATAGACAAAGATGACCCTTGGGATAATTGCCTGTTCTAAAAGGCTCATTAATAATGGGTCCAAACTGAAACCCAATGGTGAAGAAATCATAAGATGGATAACTAGCCAATCTTTACTTCTTAACCCCTTAAAGAAAGCTAGTGGGGAAGGCTAAACCATCCATTGAAAATCTGCTACAATACTTGGCTGATTAAATCCAGGTTTCCTGTTTGTTTTGGAGTGGAGAAAACACACCAATGACAGCTTAAAACCAATATCACAGACAGGAAATGACACTCTGGAGACACTGGCCCCTGAAACCTGACCCAGCCAGGCTGGCCTCTTCCCAAACAGGGGACTGTTGACTGCCCATAGCCAATACTTGCTCAACATGATGGAAAGCGTGCTCCCTCCATATTTCCCTGAGTAATACTGAGGCTCAGAGTATAAATTATATAATTTAAATGTGCTTAGCTTATCATTTCTTGCTTACATTTAAAACCAGATGATTTAAATGTGATTGAGAAGACTCACAGTAAAGAAGGTTCTTGTAAACTGACCATTAAAATTCCCCTTAAAAACACCCATTTAGAACATAGAGAGTAAGACTGAGGCAGGGGGAAGGAGAGAGGAAAATCATAGAAAGAGATAGGAAGGGTCATAACAGCTTTATAAAATCAGATACCTTTCCAGGGCTTATTAAAACTGGAGAACTAGAGGGAGACAGAGGAGAAAGACCTCTATCTCACTTTCACACTGAACTTCTATAGATATGTGTGTATATATATATATATATGTATATATACACATATGTATATACATACATATTTATATGTTTATATATTAATGAATATATAAATGAATATATATGCCTATATTTAGACATTAAAGAATATATAAATGCATTGTACATTTGTATATGAATATGTACATGTATGCATGTATGTATACATACATTTATGCATAAATATGTGCATTTATATTCAAATCTTTATAATGAATATATAAATGTATATTATATATTTGTATGCACACACATTTATACATTAATTATATACAAATGTAGATATGAATATGTTTATATGTGTGTACATGTACTTATATATTGGTACATTAATGAATCTATAAATGTCTACACGTGTATATATTAACATGTATGTATATGTAGATATGTAGTGCATTTATACATTAACGAATGTGTACATGTGTGTTTATATGTGTATGTGAGTGTATATGTGAATTTTGTGTTTATGTTTATTTATGTGCATATTTGTAGATTAGCAATATATAAATATGTCTATATGGATGTGTATAAATGTATTATATATACACACTTATACATTAATGAATATAAATGCACATATATGTATATATATATATATGTATGCATACATTTATACATTATGGATATAGAAATACATATATGAATATGTACACAGGTATTTATATATTTATTAATGTTTTCTTTCTTTTTAGTCTTTTTGTTAATGTTTTCCCAAGTAAAAGAAATAATTATTACTTCTGATGTGTGTCATGATTCCCTGATACTCTGTGTTACCAGTGTTGCTGAGTCACTAGGAGATGATAATCCATAGCTGCCCCTGGCCTTTTTAGCCTTGAAAGTTTAAAATATTAATAATCATAGTTTATAGTCATGCATGTAGCTTTTTATATATATTATCTCATTTAATTTTTATAATAAAAATCCCCATTTTATAGAGAAGGAAACAGGGCCCAGAGAAAGATGAGGTAATATACCCAGAGTCACATGGCTAGAAAGTATTGAGGTAGGATTTGAGCTCAATGTTTCGTGTTTTCAAGGCCAGAACTCATTCAGTGGGATAACTAGTTGTCCAAACTCCATATTTTTACTTCTTTCGGGCTTACAAACTTTCTTCTCGTCAGCTGGGAATTCTGAAAAAGATCTTAATACTTCATATAATAGCAAGAACCTATTATTCAAAAGAACTTTGCTGTTTTCCCTGCTCTGATTTGCTATGTGGATTTTTCAAAGCAAGTCTCTTTTCATTTATAAAAAAAAAGAACTTGAAAAGAAGCTCCCCTACCCAAACCTTCTGTTTTCTGAAGTTCTTCCCATATCTGATAGTCTATGTTCTTTATCCTCAATTTTTTTCTAATTCTAACATTCTAGATCCTTAAGATCCCTCCTAGCTTTGACATTTTATCAATTAATCAATCAGTAAGCATTTATTAAGCAACTTCTATGTACCAGTCAGGCAGCTAAGTGGCAGGTGCATAGAATGCCAGGCTTGGAGTCAGAAAAACTCCCCTTCTTGAGTTCAAATCTAACCTTAGAAACTTACTAGCTGTGTGATCTTGAGCAAATCATTTATTCCTCTCAGTTCCTCATCTATATATATATATATATATATATATATGAAGAAAGAAAAAAGAAATGGCAAACCACTCCATTATGTTTGCCAAGAAAACCCAAATGGGGTCACAAAGATTAGGACATGACTAAAAATAACTAAACAGAAACAAACAAACAACAACAACAAAAACCAAACTCATGTTCCAGTCCCTAATCTAGGTGTCAAGAATACAAAGATAAAAGGTAAAACAGTCTTTCCCCTCAGAGAGCTTAATTCTTTGGGGAAAAAGACAACATATTTACATAAAAATATATATTAGATCTAGATCTCATAAACCCAAAGTTATTTCAAAAGAAGACCAGAAAAAAGTGGATTGAGAAGAGGCTAGTAGGAAGAGTGGGGCTTTAATTGAACTTTGAAGGAAAATAAGGGATTCTAAGAGTTCGGGAGGGGAGGTGATAGCATATAGCAGCCAGGAGGAACAGCCAGGACAAAGGCATATAAGTAGTCAGCGCACTATTGAGGATGAGGAATAGGATGAAAACCAATTTGACTGGACTATAAAACAGCGATGTGAAGAATACCTGGAAAAGTAGGTTTGAGCCAAGTTGTAAAGGACTTTAAATGCCAAGCATGGAACTTTAAGTGCAGAGAAATCTGCATTTGATCCCAGAGGGACAAGAAAGCTAGTGGAGTTTATTGAGCAGGGAAGTATCATATTTATATCTATACTTTAGGAACCACTTTGGCAGCTCACATTCTATTTTAGAACACATTCTATGTTCTTAGGTGTTTTTCCCAGGAGAATTCATGTTTCCCTCATGAAAATTTTTTGCTATATTCAAAAAACAGGAATGCACTAAAATTGTCACCCTTTTCTTAAGGATTCCTTAAGAGATGATGGTTTTCAGAAGCAGAGCCCAATTCAAGTTAGAGTTTCCACTAGTAGCCTAGAAAAGGGGTTGTTAAACAAACTGTAACAAAGGCTTAAACTTAGAAACTTTAATAAGAAGAAGAATGGGCAAGTATATATAGCACTATAAGATTTGCAGCAGCAACAACAAAATACATATTTTATTTTATTAGATCCTCATAAAATGGTGAGGTAGTTGCTATTATTATCCCTTATTATTCTAATTTTACAGACAAGGAAACAGGCTAAGAGACAGCTTGAGTGATTTGACCAATGTCACATAGCTAATGTGTCTGAGGTAGGACTGGAACTTCCAAATTTGAAGTCCTGTACTCTACCTACCATGCCACATCAAATCATTCTAACCACAGTTCTATGGGTGGATGACTTTTCATTATATCATTGGGGAAGCCTTAGTTCCTTCATTTGTAAAGGAGAAATCTTGATTCTGATGTTTTAGTCTAGGGTAAGTGATATTTCTTAAGTAATTCTCATCAATGTGCATCAGAGTAAATTGCAATCTATCCATACCTTCTTATCCCTTTTCTTATCAAAAGACCCATCTCCATTTTTCTTATACAAAGGCAGCTAGATGGAGAAAGGGGTAGAAGGCTAGACCTGGAGTCAGGAAGACCTAGTTAAAAATCCAACATGATATACTTATTAGCAATGTAACAGTGGGCAAATCATTTCACCTCTCTCAGCCTCATTTTCCAATCTGTAAAATGTGGATAATAATAACACTTAACTCTCAGGATTTTCCTGAGGAAAAAATGACATCACATTTGTGAAGAACTTTGTAAACCTTAAAGCACTATATAAATGCTAGCTGTTATTATTATTATTAGCAGTAGTAGTAGTAGTAATAGTAGTAATTTTAGTATTAGTAAGCATCAGCATCTGTTGTCATCATCATCAGCAACAGCAGCAATAGTTGTCACTGTAGTAGCAACAACAGCAGTTGTCATTAGAGAGATATAATAAAAGGGAAAAAATGGTCCTTGCTCATGAGGAAGACAACAAACAAATATATATATATATATATTTCCTATTTATACTGTATGTAGCTTGTGTATACATACACATATATACATATATGTGTATATGTATATATGTGTATGTATGTGTGCGTGTATATATATATATATATATACATATATATATATATACATACACATATATATTTATAAAATAGGTAATGGGTATAGACAATGCCCTGAAGTTGAAAATATCCTTTAGATTCCAAGCAAAGTTGTTGAATAGGCAAAGACTATTTTGATCTCACTATCTGTTTAAAGATTTTTCTCCAAGATAGCTGAAGACTTTGGAATCATCTTCAAGTCATTAGGTAGTAATAATAATCATCAGTTCTTATTTTTAAGGTTGACAGACAAAACACTTTTCTTACAAAGACCCTGTGGGATAGTATGAATATTCTTATCCTCATATTGGTTAGGAAACTGAGGTTTGGAGAGAGGGAGAACATGTTTCACTGAGCAGTGAATATTACAAGTAAGAAAATAGGCCTACTTTCTGTATAGTTACTCAGAGAAGTGTCATTTTTTAAATTTGGTCTTGAAGGTTTGGGGCCTTACTAATTGGTGAATGATTTATTTACATGTTGCTGACCCCATGGACCATCTTAGAAACTTACAATGAAACTTTGGGTACTTAAGCTTTGGCCCACATTTGAGGTCGTTGGGGGTCTCAAATACAGATGATTATTACCTGGATGAAAGTCCTATATTTGGCAATTTCAAACAATTAACCTTAGGATACATATTTTAGTAACTCTAGGAGACAATTGTTACCTTAAGCAGAGGGGAGTGTCTTGGAATATGGCCTTGGAATAAGCTACCATCATTTTAGAATATGTGTTGAGAGAGGTAAATGGAGATAAAGCCCACAAAGTAAGATTTTCAAAAAAAAAATCCGAAAGATATGATACACTTCAATGAAAGCTAATAACTTTCAACATGCAAGCAAAAAAGACTAATTTAAATGTTTCTTCTATAGCAGAAGGAAAATTTCCCCAAATATGTATTGTACTTCTGGTTTTTATTATATAATAAGCAATAATTGGATCCAATTCCAAATACATGTTTAGTCCATCATTTCTAGTTTCTAAGAGCTTATACAGTTACCCCTATATTGAGAGAATTAGGGGCATGTTACCATCTTAATATGGAAAATCCATGTAAAATATCTTGGCCCTCCTTTCATACCAAAGAAGTTCTAATTATTATGGTATTAAAAGATAAAACATTGAGATTATACAATACAATACTATATTTTCTACATTTCTGAGTTTCTAAACTATTTAGGTATCATTTGCTGGCCTTTTATGTGTTGTCTGTGGCTTCCACAAACCTCCTTCCCCACCAAAGTGTCATTTAATTTCTTATGCCAACTCACAATATAGTGAAACTGGAATGAGGAAAATCTCAGTGTAAAAAGGTTAACTGTAATAACAACTGAAATAAATAGCCTTACTTCTAATAGTTAATAGCTAACAATTACATAGAGCCTTAATGTTTACAAGGTCCTTGACATGTATTTTCTCATATGATTCTACTGTCAGAAATTCATGCCCATGGAACCTTGAATTGCAAGGTGAACTATAACCATCATGTCAAGAAGAAGGCTGGCAATAACAGGAGGTCACTTCCAAAATCTGTAGACTAAAAAATGTCCTTAGTTAAATAAAAAATTTCTATAAAACCAAGAAGGATGTCACTGATAAATAGATGGTGCAGAGCAGAGAAAATGGAGCCCAGTCCTTCCTGAAGTATTCAGTGTTGAAGAGCCTACCTAGGCACCCAGGCATCTCCTGAAAAGTGACAGTCTCCCCTGAAGGTCCAAGCCCATACTCCCTCCCATTACTCTCCTGCTGTGATTTTTCCTTGTGGCTCCATCAACTCCGTTTTAGAGAGCTTGATACTTAGACAATATAGGTGAAACAGGCCAAAAATACAGAATTGGATTGGTGGATAAACTTTGCCCTTGACCATCAGGAGAACACAAAATACAGAATCCCCTTGGTTGACAGACTTGCAAGCAGACTTTAACAGACCTCTCTTGACCTTCCAGGAGGCCCTGTCAAAATTGAGGAGCTGGCTCATGGGGTTGGAACAATGAGTGGATGTCAAAATATCTACATAAGCCTACAGGCTGGCAAAAGGGCAGGCCATAGCCCAGCAAATGGGATCACTTACTGACTAAATGCTCATAGCCATCTCCTCATATTGGGCAATAAGGAGATAATGAAGGATGGAGAGGCAATGGAATGACTGGGGAAATTACATTTCCATGTAATTGAGTCACATCTGCCATTCTAGGCTTGGTCCTCTACTCAGCAGAAAGAAAGGGTAGAGATCTTTCAGTTGATTTCCTATGACCAGGCAAGCAAACTTTTTAGGTAGTGACTTTCTGATTATGCAAAATGTAGTTTGGGACCCTTCATAAAAGGTTTTTTTTAAAGAATCTGGGGTCCTGGGGCAGCTAAGTAGCACAGTGGATAGAGTACTAGCCCTGAAGTCAGGGGAACCTGAGTTCAAATCTGGTCTCAGACACTTAACATTCCCTGGCTGTGTGACCCTAGGCAAGTCACTTAACCCCAATTGCCTCAGCAAAAAAAAAAAAAGAAAAGAAAAAGAAAAAGAAAAAAGAATCTGGAGTCCTTTTAGAGGAAAAAATCCGTTTCATTTGATTAAATATATACTGGTAAATATGTTAAGTAGTTAATTACATACATATTAATAACAGGTATATTACATTGATTAATTCTAATGCATATTAATTGGCTAATTTGATTGATTGCCAAACTGTATATAGATTGTATATTTAATATATTGGTATATTGATAATTTCTACCAGTTGCCACCCTTATAAAATTATTAACTGATTGATATTGATTGGGGTAAAATAGGGGGCCCAGTTAAGTATCTCACATATCTCTAATCCTTCCCCAAAGCCATTGTTGAGTATTGCCCAACATTTCCAGAAATTCAATGCTAATGATGATAGTAATTATGTTTACATCACATTTTGAGTCTCCTTTTTCAGCTGTGGCTCAGAGAGAAGGTGGTCCTGCTTTTTGATTAAGATTGATACCCTTCCCAATTATTCTGAAGAAATAAACTCCTTTGTGATGAGTATGGACCAGGAGGAGAAATAAGATATTATTTTATTAACTCATACATATCACTACCTTTAACCTAGCCCTGGACTCCAATAAAATTGCATATCACCTACCTTCAACTTGGAAAGAAGCAAAATACATTATTGCTTGGCCTCAGTATATTTTCCTTCCTTTTGTCTGACTCTGAGGCTGGTGTGACTCTCAGGACCCTGAGGTGAGGTATGTGATTCAAGAGGAAGGGGAACCGGATAGAAAATGTGTTAGCCCTGATATAGTTCAGTCCCTTGGGACAGAAAAGAATTTGGGGTTGGAAGAACAGGAGGAGAGATGTGACTTCCCAGATGTTAATCGTGTTTTCCCTTTAAGTTGATGGAGCCACATGGAAAAATCACAGCAGGAGAGAGAAGGGAGGGAGTGTGGGCTTGAACTTTCAAGGGAGACTGTCACTTTTCAGGATACACCAAAGGGCCTGGGTAGGCTCTTCAACACTGAATATTTCAGGAAGGACTGGGCTCCTCTTTCTCTGTTCTGCACCATCTGTTTACCGGTGATATCCTTCTTGAACACCAGGTAGTTTGTTGGCTGCCTCCTCCTTAACTCAAGGCTTAATGGGGAGATTTATTTTGATTTATTTTTATGGGCTGCCTGGACAACTGTAATACCTTTCTAAATGCTCTCTCTACCTCTCAACTCTTCCCTTTCCATCCAGCTTTCACAAACTGTCAAAGTCATCTTCTTTGGTCTCTGCCTTCCTTAGAAATATCTGGCTCCAGCCTATATTACCAGCCTTAACTTATACTACTATTTTCTTTATAAATTCTGTTTCAGCCAAACCAGATTGTTCACTCTCCTCCCATTTTCTCACGGTTTCCCTTTATTCCTTTATGCTGACTTTTGACCATGCTTGAAACACATTTCCTTTATATCTCTGCCTATTCAAATGTTTTCCTTCCTTTAGGGTCCAGTACAGGTACCATCTTTCTCAAGAAGTCTTCTCTAAGACCTTCCTCTCTACCAATGGATGCCCAGCTATAAGAGATTCCTCCTTCCTGCAGTCCCTTCTCTTTCTCTCTCTCTGTGATGTATCTTATGCATTTAACTCCACTTGTCATATATTATAGCCATATGTTGGGTGACAGAAAGAGTGAAGCATTGTTTTTCCTTCCTGGCCATGAGTGATGCCATTTTAGGAGAAGCTTCTGTTACAACATTAAATGAACTTACCCATCTAAGCTCTTTTTTAACCCTAGTTCTTATGCAAAACAAGAAAAACATAGGCCACATTATCTTGGACTCCTAAAGCCAAAGATAGACTAGCAGATTAAAAAAATCTTCCCTCCCCTGAAACACAATAAATTAACTTCAAGACCAGTGACTGATTGGTTGAGACATGATTATGTTGTTTTTTTTTTTTCTAGTATAGCTATCTGTGGGACATGGCTTTTACTCTGAAGTCCACTTGCCCTATATAATATACTTCTCTCTATAATAAGAGCTGGGAGGGACCTTAGAAGTCTTCAATGCTAACCATTTCATTTTATAATTGAGATAACTGACCTCAGAAAGGTTAAATAAGTTACCTAGGGTGATGCAGGTGGTAAATATTGGGGGTAGGATTCAAATCTGGGTCTTCCTGATTTCAAATTCAGGACTCTATTCATTTTGCCATGCTCTCTCTCTCTTGCATTTTGAATTGTAATAAAGTGAGGCTTGTTGCCATGACAATATGTGTGTCTTGTTTTTCTCCTAGTAGATGAGCTCCTTAAGAATAGGGGTGATGTTGATATTTTCATTGTTGAGTGCTAAGGAACCCAGGATTCTGCTCACCAAAATAAAATGCTTTCTAAGCATTTAAATTGGCTCAACTCTTAATTGTCCCATCAACAATGCAGTGTCCCCAATTTGTGGAAAATATTTGCAATGTTTTAATTTTGTTTATTATATTAATGCTAGAAGGACCAAGCTTACCTCAAAATAATAAAAATTTTAACTAGTAGTTTCACTTTGACAAACAATTTCATCCTCTTTATTTTCTTTGTTTTATAGATTGAAAAAATACTGTATCAGTTGATACTTCAAGCTATTTTTAAATTTCAGTCCTTCTCGTGTCTAGTAAAAACCAAACCAAAACAACTTTTTTATTCTAACAAATATTATCAATAACATTTCTATTAAGAGCAATATGATTAGATATATCTTATTATTTCAGAAAAATCCATCTGTACATCTTGAGGGATAAGACATACATAAATAATAATTTTGTTAATAATTATGCAGCTAATTTGATCAATGTAGCTAGCCACAGGTGAATTTTTTTTCTTAAAGAGATACTTCTTTATTGAAAGACATACTATGTAGCAATCCAATAAAGTCAAAATAATGTAGCATTTTCACTAACAGGCTCCAGTCTATAAAGTTCATTCTCAGTCCCTCTTCTCTTTCCCTGCTTTCCCCTACTCTACCTTTCTGATGCCTTTTTCTATAAGATTATCACCTTTTCATACTATGTATATTTTATGCAGTATTTCCCTTAAGGGGGACCTCAAGCTTTAGAGGACTCTGCTTATCATCGGCTAAAAATAGTAAGAAGTTGGGGTGAAAGAGGAAACTCAATTCAATGACTGGACTTAGTTCCCTTTGTGTCTCCCCTTGAGGAGATAGGGGCTATTTTCCCTCTTTTACAGGTAAGGAAACAGGGTAAGTAATTGGTCCATGGTCACACATCTAGCAAGTGTCTGAGACAAGATTATGAATTTAAGTTTAATACATCTTCACTTGATGTTCACTTCTCCTTTCCATCACTATGTCTGAAATTTTTGAAGCATTAAGTTTGAAACAAATTTTTTAGTTCCCTGTTGCTTCATCGGGGATGATTAGAAGTAGGGGATATCTGTAAAAAGATAGATTTCAGTTCAATGTAAGGAACTACTAAAATGTAGGTGGGCTTGGTTCAGAGGGGCCCCTGACCCATGCTAGTTGTGAGATTGTAGACAAAAAATGTAAGCTCTCAGTGTCCATAACTAGAACTATAAGAAATTCACTGGAGATCCCTAGCCTTCATCCTGACCTTGGGTATCCATTGAGATTTGAGACTCAAGCATCCCCTATGTTTGTTTGAAGGCAGTACAGATTGACTGAATGATACTTGTCTGATTTGTCAGGATCCCATCACGGAGGGAAACATTATGACCTTTGACCAGTCAGAGAGGAAATCTTGTCATTGAATACCAGCATAATAAATTCTTTCTGGAAGGTCCTTGGAAATCAAATCATTGATTTGCTCCTATTGGGGTTAATGTTTGTGTTGTGTAATAGATTATAAAAACTAATATGTGTATGTTATTGAGAAGTGTTTCCATTACTCTAGTTAGCATAAGTAAAGGTAACTTAGTTTTGCACCTATACTGTAGGTACAAAATACTCAAGAAAAATGTTGATGGGAGAGAGCTTAAGTCAGAAGGACCAGAAGGCACCTCAGCTGAACCTGAAGGGAGAAAAAGATTTCTGACAGACTTCAAATGAAGAGGGAGTCCATTCAGGGCTTGGGAGACAAATTACACAGATGCAGAGAGGCAGATTTCAAATAGCATTTGGAGAATAGTCCCTAGACCTATCTGGATGGAATATAATTGCATGAGCTAGTTATGCAAGCAAAATATAGCAACAACAAGATACAATTTCAAATAAAGTATGGAATGAAGTAATTCCATCAAAAAAGCCAGATGAAAAGTAGTAAAAAAAATCTTTGAGAGGCAATAAGACCTAATAAATCAAGAGTTAGCTTTGAAACTAGGAAGCTTTGAGTTTTGAATAGTGCCTCTGTCATATATAGGCTGTGGAGTCCTGATGAATGAAAATCTCTCTGTGATTTTGTTCTAGGGTAACTGTCTATAAATTGCAGAAAAGTTGCAGACCTGCATGGATAGAATGAATTTCCTCATCTTGACATTCCTTATACCAATGAAATCACAGGTAACTTGGACTATAATACTAATCCAAATATAGACAGTCATTGGTTCAGGGTTTTAAATCATAACATTTCTTATGAAAAGGCAAATGTTATAAGCTAATCATTCTACATTATTATTGATAAATCACATGGACCCATTAATTTTGTCTTCCTTTCTCCCCCACCAATATATTTGTCTGTCCCATTGCCTTTACCCTAAGGATGACTTTATTAGTTGTTGGGATTGTCTCTTTCATTTGACTATGAGCTTCTTGAGGACAGGAACTTCATCTCCAGGATTTAGCATAGTATGTGGCACATAGTAAAATCTTAATAAATGCTTGTTGATGCTTGTGATAACAGTCTTTGTATGTAAGTGCTTTTTTGGCAGGTGCCATATTTCTCTTATGTAAGTATATATCATATACAATGTAGGAAAAAACCCACAAAGTTAATTCTCTTTTATTTCAATTTGGTAGAATGTTTTCAACAAAATTCTATTATTTTTTTGGTTTTGGTTTTGTTATTTTTTAAAATGCTTATATTTAATAGATAGTATCCTGTTTATATCTAAGTATTTTAGATGTGTTTTTCTGTGACAGTGACAAACAGTAAGAAGGCCAGACTGGTTGGATAATTAAGTACTAAAAAGGGAATAATGTATGGCAATAACTCTGGAATTGTAGGTTGGGGTCAAGTTGGGAATGCTAAACAGAGGAGTTTATGTTTCATTCTAGGGGCAATAGGGAACCACTGGAATTGTAGAGAATATTTAATACAATGATATAGTCAAACTTGAACTTTAGGGAAATCATTTTGGGAGCTGTGTGGAACATGGATTAGAGTGGGATGAGACAAAAGACAGAAAGACAACACAACATAAATTATACACAATAAGAGGCCTTTGAAGCAAAAAAAAAATAGAAAACAATAACAATCCTAAAGAACAAATAATAGAAACAATAAAGTAATTTTTTATTAAAGGTAATAACATTAATAATTTCATTAAAGATAACAATAAGACAATGTACCAAAACTTGGAGGATGCATCCAAAATAGTGCTTAGGAGAAAATTACCAATTATAAAGACTTTCTTTAATAAAAGAGACAAAGAGCAGACCAACAAATTGGGCATGAAACTAAAAAAAAAAAAAAAAACCTAAAAAAAACTAAAAACTAAAAAACCCAGAAGATTTAAATCCCCCTCAATTTAACAATGACCCATGAGGCTAAGCTAATGAAATATAGAAATCATAAAATCTAAAGCTGAAAAGCCCCTCAGAAGTCTCTTAGTCCAATTGTCTCATCTTAAAATTGAAGAAACTGAGAAACAATGAGGTTAAGTGAATTGTCCTCACATCAGATAAGAACTTGTTTCTTATTAAATCTCATTCAGGGTCCTTTCTATATCATCCATTTTCACTTAATACTCAAAATGACTTTTGAGATTGTCTAATCTAAGGATCTCAAACACTGAAGGTAGGTCATTCAGTCAATAAACATTTATTAAGCACCTACTATATGTTAGACTTTGTACTGAGCACTAGGAATACCAAAAAAAAAAGCTACAGGATAGTCTCTGCTTTCAAGGAGCTCCCAGTCTAATGGAGATACAACATGCAAACAACTATGTACACATAAGCTATATACAGGATGAATTAAAGATAATCAGCAAATAAACAACAGCATTGGAATTAAGGGGGATTGGAAAGATTTCCTATAGAAGGTGAGATTTTTAGCTAGCACTTGAAGGAAGGCAGAGAAGCCAGAGAATTCTGGGGATAGAATTACACACTTTGCTGAGATGTCTTTCAATTTAGCAAACATTTATTCAGTGAAACAACAAATATGCCCCTTCTAAGGATTTAAGGGTGCTTTTAAAAAACCCTGACCATCTTCCATACAGTGACTCAGTGCTGATGATCCTCTGCTCATCTGGATGGTAGGTTGTATGATCCAGGGTCATTTGGGGAGAATATCAATTTCTCTGTAGTTCTCAAAGAAGTTCCACCTATATCCCAAGGATTCTTACTCTAGGATCCATAGCTAAGGTGAGGTGCCTTGCCCAAGGTCCCATAGCTATAAGTAGTATAGGATTTGAATCCAGATCCTTTGATTCTGAAACTAGCTATTCTTCTGTATCTCTCCTCTCCTTTACAGCTATTTCAAACCCTTTATAATCCAGCTTCCAACTCCATCACTCACCTGAAACTTCTTTTTCCAAAACCAGTTGCCATGGTCTTAGTTTTTTTTTTTTTAATGTTAAGTTTCAAGCCATATTTTGTCCTCTCCTCTTTCACTCCCATAAAGAGAGCAATCATCTTAATTCCTCTTTTTTTTTTTCGCCTCAAAGCTTCACAAAGACTCCACAAAAGGTGAAAAGAACTGCCAGTGTTAGAATTAAGCTGGGATCCCTTTTGCCACATGTTACCTACATATATGGCTCACTGATTTTGTACTTTAAATTTAATCCTAAACGCCCTCAGGACCTTGTATATATAGGTGAAGAGTGAGCCCCTGGCATGGGAGTATACCATTTGTCATTTTAGTTAATGTCCTTTTTGGGGGAAAAAATACAACAATTAGTATGGCTGATTATCAACAAGAAACACACTGGCAGGCAAGAAGACGTATAAGGGTTAGTACTAGAAATCTAACTCCTCAGTATTAATCCTACAACTTTGAGGGTGATAGCCAATGAGTTATAGTCAACCAATCCTTTGGGGAACTCTATATGAGTGCTAGTGGAAGTAATCTTGGAAAGTGACTCTGGGAAAATTGTTGTAATATGAATGTTGAACCTACTTCCCATTGGATAAATAATTACTGTTTATAAACAAATAATAAAGATGCATGCACTATGAACAACCATTAGAAAAAATTAATCCTCACTAATAATTAGATGAATAGAAGTTATGAATCTTTGAGATACTATTTCATACTCATTAAATTGGCAAAAGATAGATAACCTTATAAAAAACATCCTTAATTCTGTTGTACCTCAGGGAAAAGGGATATACTTATACATTATTAGTAGAACTGCAGGGGCAGCTCAATGGGTAGAACAACCAGCCCTGAAGTCAGGAGGACCTGAGTTCAAATCTAATCTCAGACACTTAACACTTCTTAGCTGTTCGATCCTGGGCAAGTCATTTAACCCCAATTGCCTCAGAAAAAAAACAAAAACAAAAAAACTGTAGATGAATGGACTTTTTTCCCAGGGTAAAGAAGCAGTACAAAGGGCATAAATGTAATCTTTCCCTATCATCTGATAAGTATTATCACAAAGAAAAAAAAGAACTGTGAAAATACTCATAACAGCATAATTTTGGATTGCTAAGAACTAATGTGTAACCGTGGACAAGAAGATGAATGTGGTATACCAATGCAATGAAATACTACAGTGTTTTCAAAAATGAGGTCTGTGGAAGAATACAAAGAAATTTAGAAGCATTTATGTGAAATAATTAAAAGTGAAACAGGGAGGACTATAAAAAGATTATGTATACTGACTCTATACTTTAGGATAGTTCAACATATAAAAGGAAAAAATATATACCCAAATATGGACATAAATATTAGAGAAAAAACAGGGATATGGCTAACTGTTGCATGTATATAGTTTCTCAACATTCATATTCCTATAACTTGTTTAGGACCATAGTCTATCCTTATTTTCCCTCAGAAACCACACCACAGAAATCCTGCCACAACCAGGCAGAAATGAAAGGAATCAGCATTTATCAAACATGATATGCCTGGTGTGTTAAGCATTCTACAAGCGTGCCCTCTTTTTTTATCCTCACAACAAAAAAGGGAGTTAAGTGCTATTAATATACTTATTTTATGGATGAGGAAACAAAGAGATTAAGTGCTTTTAGGGTCACTTAGTAAGTTTCTAGGACTGTATTTGAACTCAGATTTTCCTGACTCCAGGTCTACTGCCCTAAGTATTTCATCACCTAATTTTTTCTTTAGAGACATCTGACATTGGGTAAGTCATTAAACCTTTTTTTTTTTGTCTGCATTTCTTCTTTTGTAAAATGAGAGATTTGGACTAAACAACTTCTAGGGCCCTTTCAACTCTAAATCTATGGTCCTTTATCATTTAGGGAAATATTGTCAAACTTACATAGAAATAGGCACTGCTAAACTGCACAGAAGGATCCTTGTGGGCTGCTTGTTGACCACATTAATATTATCAGTCTGATTATATTTTTATTTATTTTGTTAAAATTTCCCAATTATATTTTAATCTGGTTCAGTCCATAGCTGGGCATATTGTTAGTAGTATAGGACTTTAGGATTGTGTGTTCAACACCTTTGGTTTAGAATACAGGTGGGTCTCATTGAAAAGAACTATAGTTTCCATGTGCATAGACTGGCTGACAGTCTGTACTTTGTCACTATCAACCACTACAGCAACACCTTGAGTTGCAGAAGGTGATGATATCATTGTATCATAAACTGTTGAAGAGAGTGATCTCATTGTCTAAAGCTCATGAGCTAGCATATTATTCCATTTGTTCTCAATCCATCCTTTCACCTGAGCTGAATTTAAATTTCCTCACCATCTTTTATTCCATGGTAAATGGTTTAATACCCAGTTTTCACACAGACTTATCAAGAGATTTCTTAGCGAATACTGATATAGTAGGTTGCCTTACCTTTTTGAAAGTGATCTCTGCCTCTTTGTCTCAAAATCTCAGTCAATCTGTTTTTCTCTCTCTTCCTCCTCTAATTTGCACTCATGGGAGCAGGTAAATCAGGGGTTTTCCAAAGAGGTAGGCAGCTGCTAAAATAAATTCTTTCAGGGCTCTTAGTAACTGACTACATTTCTATTATGCAGCCAGCTAAATATGTGAACTCTAAATTAAACATTTACTAAATAGTAGGCAAAACAAGAATGATTATAAAAAGAAATTCCACCCGCAAATCCCTAGTACTACCAACGCATACAATGTGTTGCTAAGGAAGAGTGGGTATAAAGCACCATGGGAATGATGAACATGGATACCTCTGTGAGGGCTTTCATGTCTTTTTTTTATTTGTTTGTTCATTAATTAATTTGTTTGTTTATTTATTAATCCACACAAAGTTTCACTGATAGGTATTGGATAGATGCCTCAGCTGATTGTTTCATGGTTAAATTCTTATCTAATAAGTTGGGTTGTTATTCTGCTAGGTTAAGCTGTTCCACTCTGATGGGCCAAGCTCTCCTTTTGCTACCAAGGTAGGGCATAGATTCTTTCTTTCAGAAAGACTCTTACCTTGGGATTTGTAGTGCTTTATCTAATTCTGCTCCCTCTTGAGGGGTTTCCTCATTCCAGGCATCTGGTGAGAGAAAGAGAGAGAGGAAGGGGGAGGGAAGGAGAGAGGAAGGTGAGGAAGAGAGAGGGAGGAAGAGAGAGAGAGAAAGGGGGAGGGAAGGAGAGGGGGAAGGAGGAGAGGGAAAGGGAGAGGGAGAGAAAGGAGGTAAAAACAGAGAGAAAGAAAAGACAGACAGACAAACAGAGAGAGACACACATGGGGGGAACAGAGGGAGGGAGGGAGACACACAAACACAGAAAGAGACAGAGACAGAAACAGAGACACACAGAGAAACACAGATACACAGAGAGAACAACAGAAAGAGAAAGACAGAGACAGAGAAAGAGAGACAAAGAGACAGAGACAGATACACAGAGATAAAGAGAGGAGAGGAGGAGAGAGGCACTGAAAGAGAGAGGGAGAACAGAGGGAGTGGGGACACAGACAGAAAGATAGAGTGACAAAGAGACAGAAAGACTGACTTCTTTTCCTTTAGCGTTCAGCTTCCCAGGAAGCAAGTGACAATTCAAACAATGGTGAAACCTGTGTTTTTGTTTTTGTTTAAAACCAGACTCTATTCACTACACTACCTAGCAGCCCTATATTATTGTATATACAAGAATAAATGGGTTCTTTGACTTGACAATGGGATAAAATCCAAGCTCAATCAAGGAGAGAATAATCTAATCAGAGAAGTTCACTCAGCATTCTCTGGTGGTGCAGGCACTGGAAAACCAGGATTGTTGAGGTAGCTAGAATTCCTTGCTTGTCTCTCTAAAAACTCCTGCAAACTATTCAAACCTTCTCTCTTACCATGTCTCTCAAATTTCATTTCTTTGATCTCTCTGTCTCTGTGTCTATGCTTGTCTGTGTCTCTCTCTGCCTCTGTCTCTTTGCCTCTCTGTGTTTCTCTGTCTCTGTCTCTATCTCTCTGTCTTTGTCTCTCTGTGTGTGGATGTGTTTGTGTGTGAGCCTGTTTCTCTCTCTCTCTCTCTCTTTCTCTCTCTTCTCCTCCCCCTGAAATCTCTTCATCAACCAGGAGTCACATGTTCCTCATGTACATAGTACACTGAACACAGTGCTATAGTCTTAGAACTTTTCTTAGCTAATCAGGAGACCTGCCTCATATGTATATGCCATATAGTGCAATCCCACAGAGGGACTATGAAAACATCTGTGGTAAAGGTGTCACATTTCAAAAAGAAAAATCTAAAAATTTCAAAATATATATTCTAGTATGAGCCACTAGAAATATAACATTCTAATTCTCAATTTCTTAGTGCATTTTTTTGTATGAATGTTTTAGAAAAGGGAGGAGAACAAGAATTTATTAAGCACCTACTAATCGCCAGACACTGTGCTGAGCACTTTACAAATTATTATCTCATTAATGACCCTGGGAATTAGGTGCTCATTTTACATTTGAGGAAATTGAAATCAACAGTGTTAAGTGATTTGCTCAGGATCATACATCTAATAAGTATATGACACAAGATTTGAACTCACCTCATCCTGACTCCAAATCCAGCATATTCTTCTGAATCTTGATGAACTAGTTTTTCAGACAGACAGACACACACACACACACACACACACACACAGACAAACACACAGAGACACACACACATACACACACAGTAATGCAAAGGACATTAACTTATAAAGCTCCTGTTCTGGAGCTGGTCCCTTATTCCCAACTTCATGGCAGATTGAATTCTCTGTGCAAAACTTTTACTTATCCTCTCAGAATCTGAGGATATCTCTGAAGGAAGGTAGATGTCTCCCCTTAATGTTATAGTTTATGAGCCCCTACTAGTGTGCTTCATTCTATGAACTGATATCAACTGATATCAATTAGTCAACCAGACTTAATTAGCTTTTAGAAAGATGTATTTAATCAGGTTGTATAGTAAGAACACTTGGTAGAAAATATTCCCCCACCTCCAGAAAAGCCTGTGACATATTCCCCTATCTTTTTGGAAACAGAGAATATTCATGGGAAAGTGGATTCAAGCTTAGGGAGTACATATGGCCAAAGAGTTAACTCAAGGCTTTGGAAATTCTTTTTTTATGGAGTCAAGATGTTCACCTTATATATGGTGTAGTGTTTTTTTTTTTGTTTTTTTTTTTTGTTTTTGGCAATGTGTTGAGCTTGTCCTTGGCTCTAGGTATAGACACTACCATCCAAAGATCTGGGGATGCTACCAAGGTGGGGACGAAAAAATAAGAAATCTTCCAGACTTTCGAAGTTTATGAGCTCTTTTTCCGTTTCAGGAATAAGGGGAAACTTAGACTAAGTCAGAGGGCAGGAGCTTTGTTCTTGCCAAATTGACTCCTTCTCATGGATTTAGCTGGAATACCGTCTCTTTGGCAGGTACTTGAAATCTCTTGGGTTCTACCCTAGTTTCCATTGGCTCTAATTTTTAAAAATATCAGTCTGATAGGGGCATTATCAAATTTCCTCAACCAATATGAACATTTTATTCCTAGAATATCATTGTAGTTTGTTATGGACTTTTAAAAACTTTTAGCCTAAAAATGAGATGCATTGATTATTCTAAACTGGTTAAAGTAACAAATCATAGAATTTGTATGTATTTGGTGGAGTATAAGTAATTTTATTGATTTGACATTTATGATGTCAAACTCAAATAGAAAGTGTTCCTTGTGGGCTGAATTGACTTAGCGAACCACAAATCAACATCATCTGTTGTACTGTATTGCTATTTATTTTGTTGCACACTTCACACTGCATTTTAATCTAGTTCCTCCTCAGAAGTTTTCTGTGCTTGAGGGTCTCAAGTTTGACACCCATGATTATATCAGTTCCCATCCTTACACTTAAAATAGTGCAACGTAAGTGACAAGAAAATTATAATGAATAGTAAACACTCCCTTTCCCTGACTTCATCCTACCCTCCAACCTCCAAGAACAAAATTTTATGAGTTCGGATTGCTTCTGCTGAAAATTCAACAAAAGGCTCATCTTGGGAAGCAAGAAAAGGTGAATTGGTGATTTGCTTATTATATGAACTTACAATATTTGAGGCCTCACTGTCTCTTATTTAGGAATATGTTGGTAAATGTTTAACAACCAGTTCTCTGGAAAAAGAGAATAAATGTAAAATATACTTATAAATTTAATTTGCATCATTAAAATTTTCTTCCCCACTTTCTTAAGTCTAGACAATAAAACAAATCAAGCCCTGATTTGCAGTATTTGCTGATTTCCTGAGGTATGAATTTTTACACTGAAGATTTAATAACTAGTTCTCTAGTTTACAATATAACCCTACAATCAGTGATTCAGAATTCTGTAGCTCTTGCTTCCTGTCATACTCAAAGACCATTGGAGATACTTCACTGCTTGCCAGTATTCACATCAATATGACAGGGGAGAGGTGGTGGGAGAAAGTACCTGGGTTGTAGAAGATACAACCCAAGAATAACCCCTGGCTTTACAGCCACTTCTCCTCCTTCCCTCCTTCTCCTGCTCTAATCTTTCTGTGTGTTTTTTCTCCCCAAACTGTCACAGTCTTATGCTGAGTATCCCACAATACTTCTATCCAATCAGATTATATTCTGGAGAGACACCACCTACTTCAGGTCACATAGGCTCATTGGGGATGAAGTCCCTCTTCCAGGGAAATCCATCTTCAAGTATAAATAGTAGTAAGTGAATTTTTTCTTGGTTTTGTTGCTTAAATGACATAATTTATTTTTTGAAGTAAAAATATTAAAAGGTTGTTTTATTTCTAATCCAGACTCAACCAAGTGAGTAGGGTCAAACCCTTCATCATTTATGGTGGGCCTCAAGGAACAGAGAGTGCTCTATACAAGTCTTTTTGAGATTATATCTTTTCTGATCCATTTAGTCTAGTTTCCAGCCTCTGAACTAGGATACTAGGTAATCCCTCCACTTAGGCCAGTTTTGAATGACAATAATCCCTCAAGTCTAAGACTTCCTGTCTTTCTCTTGTCTAGACCAATTATTGACAAAAATGAATCAAGAGAAGGCCCTTGGACCCGACCCTATGACCTGGTTGCAATTTTCTCTAACTTGTCGTTGTGGGTTTGTTGGAATCAATTGAAGTGTGCTTGGGCCTAGCATGCTCAGGCCATTCCTCTGTCTGCCCTGGGCCCCTCCCCTTAACCTCACCTCCCAGAGGCAGTGGAGTGTGGAGAGTTGAATAAAAGAAAAAAAAAAAAAAACAACACTCTTTAGCTAATGGAATAAGAGTTTTATTTTTATTGAAGGATGGATTAGTGGAGATAGATTAATGGAGGATATCCTTTGCCAATAGGACTGACCATAAAAACCAGAAACTCCAGGGATTATCCTGCTAAAGTACATATTCTTAGGTACTAGATGTACATATGAGATTTTGGAAAATGTTATTTATCAAACTGAAAGTTCAATGTATTATTTTTTTCTTCATGTGCAGCTGCCTTGAGACAATACAGTTTTGGAGAGATTTTGAGTTTGAGTAAGGGTGGGGTCAGGACAAGAGGAGAGGCTCTGAAGAGGGTGAGCAGATTTGAACTCTTAGATCTGCTTTCATTAGAAATTATCTAACCACTGAATAGCTCCCATGACCCCAATCTGTTGTTCCCTTTGATGAATGGGGGGGGAGGGGAAGAAAGCTACCTATTCCTAGACAAAATATGGCCAACTTGACCAAGAATAGGAACCAAATTTCACTAAGGGATAGATAGGTCATGGGACTATAAAATTTAGACCTGCAAGCTACCTCAGAGGATATCTTTGCTAATCCTTTCTTTTTATAAATGAAGACACTGAGTTTAAAGAAATTACATGATTTGCCTAAAATCAAATGGGTAATCCACAGAAGCCAAATTTGAACTTGGGTCTACAAGTGACTTCAAATTTAATGCTCTTTACACAAAACTATACTGCCAATCACCATCACCACCTCACCCATCCATTCAGCTTTTATCAAGTTCCTTTTATGTTCACAGTTCTAAGCACTGGAATAAAAGAATTCTTGCCTTTAAGGAATTTACAATCTATGTATTATGAGTAGGAAGTACAATATATATGTAGATAATTAAATAAAAAGATAAAAGTAAATAAAATATTTTTGTGGGTCAAAGGCAAAGCTAACTACTAGAAGAAATCAGAAAGGCCTCATGAGTCTTTAAGGGAGCTAGAGTAAAGAGAGGAAAAGCCTAAGGAATAGAGCATATTGGGTGTGGTTCACAGCTTTTAAAAGGCAAAGAGATAGGAAATATCTCATACAAGGAAAAGCAAGCAGGACAATTTGGCAGGGACAGGGAGAATGTGATGAGGAACAACATGACATCAGTTGGAAAAGTTAAATAAGAGTGAGTTTGTGTAGGACTTTGATTGCCAAGCAGAGGAGTCATATTTGATCCTAGAGGCAATACAGAACCACTGAGGTGCCTTGAGAAGAATGTTCTTGAGATATCCATTTAGCTGCTCTGTGGATATTGTGTTGGCGAAAAAAAGAGACTGGAGATGGGAAGAACAGTTAGAAGGCTATTATAACAGACTAGAGAGGAGATATTAAGTCCTCAAAGAAAAAAACATAAGAATGTTGAACTGCTTAAAGGAAGGGAAAATGACAGATGCAAGAGATGATGTGGGAGCAAACATGCTAAGCATTATCAGTGAATTGGCTGTGGAAAGTGAGGGAGAATAAAGAATCAAAGATAATACAAGTTGATAAAACTGGATGACTGAAATAATTGTAATTTCCTTGACAGAAACAGAAAAGTTAGAAAGAAGGGTAGATTTTTTTTGGGGGGGGATTAGTAGGGAAGGAAATGAATTTTGCTGTACAGAGAGGATATTTTATATTTTTAAAAATTATTTTATTTTCAGTTTATGAAATAGAACAAGCATTTCTATAACATAGAATAAAAAAAGGTGATTGCACCTTTATATGTAGGAGAAACTGCACATCTGTTATATATAACTTGCTATTCCTTTTAAATATATAATAAAATATCATGTGAATTTCTTTTTTCCTTCATTTTCCTTTCCCATCCTAGAGATGGTTTCCATTCAAAGAACTGGAAATTGCAGGGAGGTTGATAATTTGGGGAATGGCTGAACAAGTATATGCTATATGATGGAATATTATTGTGCTATAAGAAATGATGAGCTGAATGATTTTAGAAAAACATGGATAGACATATTGAATTTGAGATGTTTACAGGAAATCTAGGTAGAAATGTCCAGAAGATAATTGGATGATGCAAAATTCAAGCTTCAGGTAGAAGTGAGGACTAGAGAAATAGAAATCATTAGTTATCTTCTCTTTTCATTCCTAGTATTGAAAAACAGGATCACTTTCTGTTTCATAGGCTTGGAAGGGTCAAGCTTTTATTCTTCAAAGGGCATGACTTAGCCTAATGACTACTCACATTTCTAAAGCACTTCCTTCACAACTATGTGATTGAAGCTTGATATGTCCTATTGTCTCCATTTTATAGCTGATGGATCATCTATCAGTTATTTGCTAGCTCCATTTCTTGACAAATCACTTAATCTCTCTATATCTCAGTTACCTCATCTTTTAAGATTTCAAAATATTTGATCCTATTATTTTTCAACAATATTAATGATAATGGCTAGTATTTAAATGGCATTTGTAAATCATTTTAAGAAGCATATCTCACTTTATCCTCATCACCACTCTGGGAGATAGATGCTGTTATTATTATTCCCATTTTACAGATAAGGAAACTGAGTCACAGAGAAAATAAGTAGCTTGTCCATGGTCACACAGCTAGTAAGCCATTATTTAGAGCATATTTGAATTCTTTTATATATATATGTATATATATGTACTTATATATATATAAATCGTGCCATTTCATTGCAACTTGGAGATGCCATTTAGCATATCAAAAAGAATGATGGATTTGGATTCAGAAGATTTGAGCTCTACTTCTGATTCTGTCAATTACTAATAGCTATGTGATTTCCCATCCTCTCAAGCCTCAGTTTCCTCATCTGTAAAGTGGAAAAATTGAATTGGATAATTTTTAAAGGCCCCTTCTAGCTCTGTGGTTCTGTAGTTGCTCATGAAGGGGAACATTTTCTCCCTTTTGATTTCTCTGAACTACCCCTCCCCTAACATCCTCTCCCTCTCCCCCATCTACCTTCTATCTTTTAATGTCTTTGACTTTGACCTTTAGCTTTGGGCCAGGCATTCCAGCTGGGCTGATGGGAAAGATGAGTCCCTCAGGTTTGAAGGTTTAGAGTTGAACTGTACTAAGGACATGGATCATGTCAACAGACCCTGGAATTTACCATAACAATAACTTTGCTGGACTTTCTCTGAATCTGGAGCAAATCAAGGTTTGAACCAAGACTGTTTCATGAGACACACATAATAGTTTCCCCCTCCCCCCATTTTCCCTCACCCCTTTACCCCTTACTTCCCCAGCTCCTCCCCACCCCCACCCTTTAGCTTTTCTGCTCTCCATCTGGCAAAGCTAGCCCCACCCACATGGATGGTGAACAGAATTTCATTTTCCTGCACCGGACATGGGAACCCTCTCCATGGTCATGTGATTTGTCTAAGAAGTTTCAGTTGTCCCAAGGTGTGAGGTGAAATTTGAACAAGAACCTGTCAAGTAGTAGAAGCTTTGGCATGGAGAATCTCAAGGTTAGCCCAACTGGGGTAAGCAGCAGGGGTACGCCAAAGTCCAAGGAATTATTCCTTCAGGAACTGCCCACTCCAAGCACTTTAGTGAAAAATGATAGAAAGACTTATTAACCTTCAAGACACTTAATTCCACTGTGCAACTGAGCATCTGCCTTGGATCAAGCCAAGGAAGATTACATCGGCCCCACCACGGAGAAGTTGTGATAGTTTATACTCAAAACTAGACAAAGAAAATGTGTTTAATGAATCCCTAAAGTGTATTTATCTGCAGATGGGGTTGCAAATGGGGAGTTCTGTAATTCTTCTGTCTCCTCATGATGGAGATGCCTTGGAAACAAGTCACATGTCCTGTGGAAAATTGGGCTAGGTGGGGTAGAAGCCTGGAGCAATTTGAGAGTGAGATGATAAATGGAGAAACTGCAAATTTAATCATTTGAATTGAGAAAGAAAGTACAGTGATTAATTGAACTATACAGACAGACTACCTATTTTGGCATTGGGGGCCCCATTCTCCATTTTTAAAGCAGGACTCTGTGTGACCCCCACTTAAAATCTCCAGGGAACCCTAGAATGTGGCTTGCTGGCTCCCCCTAATGGGGTTTTTGCTGTTACCATCAAATTTCTAGCCCAAGGCTCCATTTACCCAGGTCTGTATTACAGAAAGGACTCCAGCTTTCCAATGTCTCCCTTCTTTGCAAAAGCTATAATTCTCCTTTGAAATTTGTAGCATTTTTTTAAACTGATAGTAACTACAGAAAATACACAGGGGTTTAAAATAAGAAACAAAGGGGAAAATTGCAGAGTGAAGAGAAGTCTCCAGAGCTTTCCTTAGTCTTTCATGGAAATGAAAGGAAGGAGCACAGCCAAGATCAGTATTTCCAAAACTCTTCCAAAGAACTCTGGGGTTGTCTAATAGCAGACGTTAAAATAACCACTCAGGGGTTACAAAGTGCTGGACATGAACAATCACAATTCTCTGAGGGAGAAAATGTGTTTTGGGTAGTGCAATGCATTATCTCCATTTTACAGATGAGAAAACTGAAGCCCAGAGAGATGTGATTTTGCTCAATATCTTAATTCCTAAGAGGGTGACTTGGGATTTGAACTCAGACTCAATGTTTTTATTGTTATTTGTTGTTGTTGTTGTTGAATCCTTTTTCCCCTCTTTCTCCTTCTCTTTCTTCCTTTTTTCTTCCTCCTACTTCTTTTTCTTTTTCTTCTTTTTCTTCCTTCTGCTTCTTTTACTTCTCCCCTTTTTATTTTTCCTTCTGTTTCTTTTTCTCTTACTTCCTTCTTCTTTTCTTCCTCTCCCTCCTCCTCTTCCTCCTCCATAATAATAACATATAGGAAAATTACAGAATCACATATACAAATCTCTGTAGAATCTCTTCCAAAGTCTCAAAATTGTGGGTGACCCCAAGGACAATGGGGAGAGACTAAGGGGAGCCAGCTGTAAGATATTAATAACTATATTTATTCTAAAATGATTGTTTTACAAAGTGCTTTGACATGCATTATCTTAATTGATTCTCTTACTTGCTAGACAGCTTAGTGGTATAGTGGGTACAATGTTGGGGCTGGAATCAAGAAGACCAGAATTCAAATCCTGTTCCATATAGTTATCACCCATATATCCCTGATCAAGTCATTTAACCTGTCTGCCTGCCTTAGTTTCTTCCTGTGTAAAATGGAGATGATAATAGCACATACGTCACAGAATTGTTTTGAAAATCTCATTAGGTAATATATATATATATATACATATACATATATATATAATTTGCTTTACAAACTTTTAAAGTGTTATATTAAAGTTAACTTTTATCCTCAACAGCTCTTTGAGGGAGTTACATTTGTTATTTCCATTTTAGTTATATATTATGGAAGCTAGGAGAAATATTGAAAGATCATATGAACAAAGCTGCTCATTTTACATATGAGGAAACTGAGTCTCAGGTAAAATGTTACAGGGTCACAGAGCTAGTTAGTACCTGAGCTAGAATTTGAACTCAGATCTTCCTGAATCTAAACCAACACTCTATCCACAGTGCCCTGCTATTTCCCAAACATGACTTGGATACAAGAAGAATAACACCCCCCCAAAAAAAAATGTATGTTTAAAATAAAGAGGTGTGTTGGACATGTGATGATAACAAGTCATAACAGATGGCTAACACAAGTGTTATGCTGATACGGATGTGAGTCTTAGTACTCATCAGAGTTTTTGGTGCTAATTCCTCTAAGCTATGTGGTGTTGAGTGTACATGGACAGATTTTGTAAGAGAATTTTGAAGCTAGTGATATTTATGATGTATGGATGTATCTAAGAAGTTATTATATGAGGCAATTTTTGGTATGAAAATAGGCTCATTTTCTCTATTTAGTGCCAAGATTTTTCTTCTCTCCTTCATCTCAGGGGTATTGCAGCCCTTTGACTAGAATTTAAGGTTACAACAATGTAATTCAAGCCTTACTTGTTCAGCTCTCAAATTAGTTTGGGAAAAACTGGCCTAGATCCCTCTTAGTTCCCTTCTATTGAGTGACCACCTTTTTCTTGTACAGTTTCTCCCTGTAATCAACTTTCTCTAATCCTATCTGGCTCCTAGCCTAGGAACACTTAGTTTCTGCAAGGGAGCATGCTACATTTTAGGCTGTAATACAGTTAAAGAACAATGTCTCTAATCACATTGTAATTTACATCAAAAGACCTGACTTTGAGATCAGCCTTTGGCATATCTGTGGTCTTGGTTGAATCATGAGACCTCAGGTACATGAACTCTTATTTCCCTTCCAGTACTGATTTTTAATAACTCAACTACTTTCCTAAGGTAATTTTGAAGGTCAAATGAGACAATGTATTTAATAAGAACCCTTCTTGTAGAAAGACACTTGCCTACATGACCAGATCCTTTACTTGATTTGGGAATGATAAATCTATACAATCTACTGGGCTCAAGTGAGATAATACGTGTAAAGTGCTTAAAAATTATTATAAAATAACTGATAATTGTATGTGATTTTAAAGTTTATGGTGCCAGCTCTAGAGATATGGAAATTTAGGTTTACATAATTTTAATATGTAATTTGCCCATGTTTATATAGCTAGGATTCAAAGTTGAATTTGAACCATGTTCTCTTGATTTCAAGCCCAGCAAGACCATGTGGTGACTGTAATCTTGAAGTATCAAACAAATATCAATTATATTTATATTAGTCAAAAGCTCGTTATCATTCAACCCTAGGAATGGGATTCCTTATGTGAAAGAGGAACTTTCAATCTATTCCCCTAGAGTTGATTTCTTCATTTTTTTTCTAGAAATCTAGCTCAGAAATATCATAGTTCTCATGTATCATAATGATCATAACAGTTTATATGGAACTTTAATCTTCTCCAATGGCTTCACTTCTAACAGTGCTATGAAACAGTTATATATTATTATCCCCATTTTACAAATGCAAAAATAGGGGCAGCTAGGTGGTACGGTAGATAAGAGCACCAGCCCTGAAGTCAGAAGGACCTGAGTTCAAATCTGGTCTCAGACACAACATTCCCTAGCTGTGTGACCCTGGGCAAGTCACTTAACCCCAATTGCCTCAGCAAAAAAAGCAAAAAAACAAAACAAAACAAAACAAAAAAAAAAACCAAAAAAACAAATGCAAAAATAAGTTCAGAAAGCCCAGATGACTTGTTTCAGTTATATAGATAGGATACAAACTGGAGTAAGATTTCAAACTTGCTTGGTCACTTAAATTTTCTGTGCCTCAGTTTCCTCATCTGCAAAATGAGGAACTAGACCAGATGACTAGACCCCCTCTAGCTGCTAATCAATGATCTTTCAATCAATGTTCATGACTCCAAGAAGCCAGCTGCATTTTTTTCTGATAACTTTGACTCATCCCTCATGTATTTCTTTTCTTTCCACTAGAGGAATATTATTTTCTAGAATACAAATTCAAAAGATTGGTGATTTCAATTAGCTACATTTGTGGACAGTTTTTGACTTAGCATGTCAGTCTTGTGATGGTAGGGGTTGTTTCATCTTTTGTATTTTGTATAAATCAAACATATGATTAGAAATTTGCCCTTTCTCTTTGGAATGAGACCAATTCTCTTTTGCAATTGGTATTACTACCAATTGCATTCTGGACATTTTCATCCATGTACATCATGGTATCAACATATATAAAACAGAACTCATTGTATTTCCCCCAAAATGAATCCCTATGCTCCAAATATCTCCATTTCTGTTGATGGTTCATCTACCCTTTCAACCATTCAGTTTTGGAAACTTAGAATCATTCTAGTCATGGTAGTCTAGGGCTGGGCACAAGGAAGGCACTGAATAAATGCTTGCTGATTGAATTCTGTGGCCAAAAAAAACATCTAGAGATAAGGTTCTAATCTAACTTTGTTAGTCTTTGGATAACAAATACATTTCTTATCTGTATTGTAGAACTTTTTTTTTTTTTTTTTTAACATGGTTGTTGTTAAATTGTTTCAGTCACATTCAACTCTGTGACTTCATTGGGGGTTTTCTTAGGAAAGACACCAGAGTAGTTTGCCATTTTCTTCTCCAGTTCATCTTACAAAAACAGAGGCAGACAGGATTAATTGATATACCCAGCCAGGGTCACATGGTTAGTAAGTGTCTGAGGACAGATTTGAACTCAGGAAGAGAGATCTGCCTCACTCTAGGCCTATACTGCATCCATTGCACCACCTACTGACCATCTTTAGGTCCTGTCAAAGTTTGTACTTCAATATTACTGACTGAGAGATTCTGAGATCACTTCTACTCACAGTGAAGTGTTGGAGTCATATTTTAGAGGTAGATATCATGTCTACTAAAAAAAATGGATTTAGAGTCAACAAATACATGATATTGTTCCAAATTCTAGTTCTAATATTTAATAGCTATTTAATGATAGAATGTTTTTGCAAGGCAAGTGCTTTGTGAACCCCAAAGCCCTATATAGATTGCTGAAGGTCTTTTTTTTCAAGCTTTTTATTTTTAAAACACATGCATAGATAATTTGACAACATTAACCCTTGCATAGCCTTGTGTTTCAGATTTTCCCCTCCTTTCCCCCACCCTTCCCCTAGATGGCAAGCAATCAAATATATGTTATACATGTTAAAATACATGTTAAATCCAATATGTGTGAACATACTTATACAGTTCTCTTGCTGCATAAGAAAAATCAGATAAAAAAGAAAAGTAAATGAGTAAGAAAACAAAATGCAAGTGAACAAGAAAAAGAGTGAGAAAATTATGTTGTGATCCACATTCAATTCCCAGAGTCTTCTCTCTGGGTGTAGATGATTCTCTTCAGTACAAGATCATTGGAACTGGCCTTAATCATCTCATTGTTGGAAAGATTCACATCCATTAGAATTGATCATTGTATAATCTTGCTGTTGCCATGTATAATGATCTCCTGGCTCTGCTCATTTCACTCAGCATCAGTTCATGCAAGTCTCTCCACGCCTCTCTGAAATCATCCTGCTGGTCATTTCTTATAGAACAATAATATTCTATAACATTCATATGTCATAATTTGTTCAGCCATTCTCCAATTGATGGGCATCCACTCAGTTTCAAGCACTACAAAAAGGGCTGCCACAAACATTTTTGCACATGTGTGTTCCTTTCCTTCTTTTAAGATCTCTTTGGGATATAGGCCCAATAGAAACACTGCTGGATCCATTCACAGTTCCGCCAGCAATGTATTAGTGTCCTAGTTTTCCCACATCCCCTCCATCATTTCTTATTATCTTTTCCTGTCATCTTAGCCAATCTGAAAGGTGTATAATGGTATCTTAGTTGTCTTAATTTGCATTTCTCTGATCAATAATGATTTAGAGCACCTTTTCATATGATTAGAAATTATTTTAATTTCATGCTCTGAAAATTGTCTATTCATATCCTTTGACCATTTATCAATTGAAGAATGGCTTGAATTCTTATAAATTTGTCAATTCTCTATATATTTTAGAAATGAGACCTTTATCAGAACCCTTAAATGTAAAAATGTTTTCCCAACTTATTGCTTCCCTTCTGATCTTGCCTACATTAGTTTTGTTTGTTCAAAAACTTTTTAACTTAATATAATCAAAATTACCTATTTGGTGTTCAATTATGAGTTCTAGTTCTTTGGACACAAATTGCTTCATTCTCCACAGGTCTGAGATCACAAATCTGATAGTTCTGAGAGAACTATCTTATGTTCCTCTAATTTGTTTATAATATCACTCTTTATATCTAAATCATGAATCCATTTTGACCTTATCTTGGTATGTGGTGTTAAGTATGGATCAATGCCTGCTTTCTTCCATACTAGTTTCCAATTTTCCCAGCAGTTTCTGTCAAATAATGAGTTCTTATTTCAAAAACTGGGGTCTTTGGGTTTGTCAAACACTAGATTGCTATAATTATTGACAATTTTGTCCTATGATCCTAACCTGTTCCACTGATCAGCTATTCTATTTCTTAGCCAGTACCAAATGGTTTTGATGACTGCTGCTTTATAATATAGTTTTAGGTCTGGCAGAGCTAGGCCACCTTCATTGGATTTTTTTTTTCATTAATTCTCTTGGAATTCTTGACATTTTATTCTTCCAGATGAACTTTGTTATTATTTTTTCTAGGTCTATAAAATAAGATAATTTCTTCAGAATTTGATTGGTATGGCACTAAATAAATAGATTAATTTAGGTAATTTATTGTCATTTTTATTATGTTTGCTTAGCCTACCCATGAGCACTTGATATATTTCCAACTGATTAGATCTGACTTTATTTGTGTAAGAAGTGTTTTGTAGTTGTGTTCATATAGTTCCTGACTTTCCCTTGGCAGATAGATTCCCAAATATTTTATCCTATCAACAGTTATTTTGGATGGAATTTATCTTTGTATCTCTTGCTGTTGGACTTTGTTGGTAATATATAAAATGCTGATAATATATGTGGATTTATTTTATATCTTGCAACTTTGCTAAAGTTGTGAATTGTTTCTAGTTGTTTTTTAGTTGATTCTCTAGGTTTCTCTAAGTATACCATCATATCATTTGCAAAGAGTGATAATTTGGTTTCTTCATTACCTATTCTAATTCCTTTAATCTCCTTTTTCTTCTCATTGCCAAAGCTAACATTTCTAATACAATATTAAATAGTAATGGTGATAGTGGGCAAAACTTTTTCACTCCAGATCTTACTGGGAATGGTTCCAGTTTGTCCCTATTACATGTGATACTTGCTGATGGTTTTAAATAGAAGCTAGTGACCATTTTAAGCAAAAGTTCATTCATTTCTATATTCTCTAGTATTTTTAATAGGAATGGGTGTTGGATTTATCAAATGCTATTTCTGCATCTATTGGGATAATCATATGATTTTCGGTAGTTGATTATTGATATAGTCAATTATGCTAATAGTTTTCCTAATATTGAACTAGTCCTGCATTACTGATATAAATCCTATTTGGTCAAAGTGTATTATCCTGGGGATGACTTTCTGTAATCTCATTGCTAATATTTTATTTAAGATTTTTGCATCAATATTCATTAGGATAATTGATCTATAATTTTCTTTCTCTGTTTTCACCCTACCTAGTTTAGCTATCAGCACCATTTGGCAGGACTCCTTCTTTCCCTATTTTTTTCCAATATTTCATATAGTATTAGAATTAATTCTTTAAATGTTTGGTAGAATTCACATGGAGATTTTTTTTCTTAGACAGTGGATTAATAGCTCGTTCTATTTCTTTTTCTAAAATGAGACTATTTAAATAATTTATTTCTTCTTCTATTTTCCTAGGCAATTGATATTTTTGTAGAAATTCTTCCATTTCATTTAGATTACCAAATTTATTGGTATATAGTTGGACAAAATAACTCCTAATTATTGCTCTAATTTCTTCTTCATTTTTGAGACTAACAATTTGATTTTCTTCTTTCCTTTTTCTAATTAAATTAACTAAAGGTTTATCTATTTTGTTGATTTTTTGATAAAATTCTTAGTTTTATTTATTAGTTCAATAGTTTTCTTATTTTCAATTTTATTAATCTTCCTTTTACTTTCAGAATTTCAAATTTGGTATTTAATTGAGGGTTTTTAATTTGTCCTTTTTCTAGCTTTTTTAGTTGTAAATCCAATTCATTGATCTCTTTCTCTATTTTATACAAGTAAGCATCTAGAGATATAAAATTTCCCCATATAACTGCTTTGACTGCATCCCACAAATTTAGGTATGTTGTTTCATTATTGTCATTTTCTTGGATGAAGTTGTTGATTGTGTCTATGATTTGTTGTTTCACCCATTCATTCTTTAGGATTAGATTATTTAATTTCCAATTAATTTCTGGTCTGTTTTTTTCCTGGCCTTATATTGCATGTGATTTTTATTGCATCATGATCTGAAAAAATGCATTTACTATTTCTGACTTTCTGCATTTGATTTTGGGGTTTTATGCTCTAAAAGATGGTAAATTTTTGCATAGATTCCATTAACTGCTGAGGAAAAAGTAAATTCCTTTCTGTCTCCAATTTTCTCTAAAGATCTATCATACCTAACTTTTCTAACATTCTGTTTACCTGCTTAGCTTCTTTCTTATTTATTTTGTAGTTTAATTTATCTAGTTCTAAGAGAGCAAGGATGAGATCCCCACTAGTATAGTTTTGCTTTCTATTTCTTCTTGCATCTCTCAACTTCTCCTCTAGGAATGTGGATGCTATACCACTTGATGCATATATGTTTAGTATTGATATTGCTTCATTCTCTATGGTACCCTTTAGTAAAATATAGTTTCCTTCCTTATCTCTTTTAATTAGATCTCTCTTTGCTTTTACTTGATCTGAAATCAGGAATGCTACCCCTTCTTTTTGTACTTCATCTAAAGCACAATAGATTCTGCTCCAGTCCTTTACCTTCATTCTGTAATGTATCACTCTGCTTTAAATGTGTTTCTTGTAAACAACATGTTATAGGATTCTGGCTTTTCATCCAGTCTGCTATCTGCTTCCATTTTATGGAAGTTTGTCCCATTCACATTCACAGTTAAAATAACTAATTCTGTATTTCCTGCCATATTATTTACCCCAAGTTATGCTTTTCTCTTTCCTTTCCCCCTTCCCTCTTCCCCAGTATTTTTCTTTTGATCACCACTTCCATCAGTTCTCCCCCTTTAGAGTCTCTCTCACTTTTTTATACCTTTCCCCTAATACGTCTGTTTTCCCTTCTATTAATCTTTCTCTTTCTTTCCCCCTTTCCCCTCCCACTTCACTATAAAGTGAGACAAGTTTCTCTGTGAAACCAAATATATTTGAAATTCTCTCTTTGAGCCAAATCTGATGAGAGTAAGATTCACACAGTGCTCATCCCCCTCTCTTCTTTCCCTCAATTATAATAGGTCTTTTTTGCCTCTTCATGAGATGTAATTTCCCTTATTTTACCTCCTTTTCCCACTTTTTCCAGTATGATCCCCTTTCCATCTCTAGTTTCTTTTTCATATTATCATAATAAAATAAAATAATTCCAGCACTCTCTAAGTATACCCATAATATAAATATAGTTCTCAAGAGTTCTTTCCTTTTTACCTTTTTATGCTTCTCTTGATTTCTATGTTTGGAGATCAAATTTTTTGTTCAGTTCTGTTTTTTTTTTTCCTTAGAAATAGGTGAAATTTACCTATTTCATTGAATGTCCATCTTATTCCCTGAAAGATAATGCTCATTTTAACTGGATAGCTTCTTTTTGGCTGTAATCCAAGTTCCTTTGCCTTTTGGAATATCAGATTCCAGGCTCTTCGATCCTTTAAGGTGGAAGCTGCCCTGGATAATACTAATTGTGGCTCCTCAAGTTTTAAATTTTTTTTTTTCTGGCTGCTTGCAATATCTTTTCCTTGGTGCAACAAAATTTAGCCATGATATTCCTTGGGATTTTAATTTTGGGATCTCTTTTAGGAGGTAATCTGTAAATTCTTTCAATGGCTATTTTACCTTCTGATTCTAAGACATCAGGGCAGTTTTCCTTTATGATTTCCCATAGTATAATGCCTAGTTCTTTTTTCATCATCTTTCAGGAAGTCTAATAATCTTTAGATTGTCTTCTCCTAGATCTATGTTCTAGGCCAGTTATTTTTCCTAGGAGCTATTTCATATATCTTGTATTTTTTCATTTTTTTTTTGTTTTTGTTTGACTGATTCTTGAAGTTTTGAGTTATTCACTTCCATTTGTTCAATTCTAATTTTTAGTGTATTATTTTCTTCATTTACTTTTTTAAAGCTTCTTTTGTATTTGGCCAATTGAATTGTTTTGTTCATTTTTTTTTTTTACCATTTCACAAATTTTATTTTTCAATGAAATGTTATCTTTTTCATATTTATTTTGTAATGTGTTATATGCTTTTCCCATTTCATCAAATTTATTTTGTAGGGAATTACATATTTTTCTTATCTCTTTTTGCAAAGATCTCATTTCCTTTACCTATTTTTCTTCTAACTCTCTTTTAGTATCCTTTATGCAATCTTCCAAGAAAGCTTTTTCATCTGGAATTGATTTGCCTTTAGGAACTTTAGCATTTGAGATCTGTTCTTCTCTCTATATATAAAAGCTGTCTATGGTGAGAGTTCTTGATTTTTTGTTCATTTTTTAAAGGATTGAGGTCTGCTCAATGCAAAGGAGCTACAGCTGCTTTAGTTTGCCCTGGGGCAATTCTGTTGATAGACTTCTGGTGTTGGGTAATTGCATTTATATCCTCTTCCAGAACTCAGTAGTTTACAATTTTCTTTTTGTAGCAAATCTGCCAAATCACCTACTTGCAATCAGGATGGAAGAGCCTAAGAGTCTCAGGTGTGTGGAAACTGCAACACTCTGACTCTCTGCCCCAGATCCTTGCCCTGCTCTCCCTGTGCTACAGTCTGGGCTCGGCAGACTGTCCCCCTGTTCTTTTGAAACAGACTTGTCCTGAAGTTCTTCCAAGGTATCTTTTTCTGGAAATGTGTTGTACTCCAAATATTTGTGGGTTCTTTGACTCCAAAACTTGTTTAGAGGCTTAATCTGCTGTTGGTTTGAGAGAAGGTCAGAGGAAATCACAGAAAGTTGTATCTGCTCTCCACCATCTTGGCTCTGCCCCCTAAAAGTCTCTTGATTAATTAAATAGTCTTTCTCAGGATCATTCTGTTTGACTTTTTTGCAGGTCTTTTGACACTGTTGAATGTGTCTTCCTCCTGAACACTCTCTTTACTTGGCTTCAATGACACTCTTTGCTCTGAGTTTTCCTCCTCTGTCTACCTATCCTTTCAAAATCCCCTTTGCTGGATCATTATCTTTTTCCAACACAGCATGAATGTGTCCCAAGACTCTTCTCTGCATGCTCTTTTCCTCTCTGTACGTTTTCTATGTTAATGAACTCATTAGTTATCTTGGATTAAATTGTCATCTCTGTGCAATTGATTCTGAAATCTATAAATCTAAACCCTTTCTCTTTGGAATGAATCTCAGCCCTATATTACTACCAATTGTGTTCTGGATATTTTCATCTGTTATAGTATATCATGGTAGCAACATATCCAAAACAAAACTCATTGTATGTCCCAAAAAACAAATCCCTGTATTCCAAATATCCCTATTTCTGTTGATGGCTCATCTATCCTTCCAATCATTCAGTTCTGGAAACTTAGAGACATTCTAAATTATTCCCTTCTTACCACCTAATAAATTGCCAAAGCTTATTAAGTCTAATTCTACAACATCTATTGCATATGTTCACTTCTCTCCATTGATATCGGAATGAACCTAGTTCAAGCCCTAATCAGAGTTTTGGATTATTGAAATAACCTCTTAATTGTTGTCTCTGCTTCTAATCTCTCTCTTCTTTAATCCACCTTCCACTCAGCTGCCAAACTGATAGTCTTAAAACAAAAATCTGACAATGCCAAACCCCTAATCAAAACTACTCATTGGCTTCCTTTTTCCTCCAGAATAAAAAACACACAACATTTTCAGCTTAGTAAAACCTTTTACAGTCTCATGCCCATTTATTTTTTTTTCAGTGTATTTAATATTACTGTTCTATACACATTCTCCACACTGGTCAATTTGGCCTTAAACTGGCTATCCATTTTCTTTGAATGACAGTCCCTTTCTCACTTCTGTGCCTTTTCAAAGGTATTCTCCTTTCACCTCTACCTATTAAAATCCCTAGTTTCCTTGAAAGCACAGCTCATATATTATCTTATTCATAAGAATTTTTCTCCCTTCAGTAGTTAGTACTCTCAACTTTTTTTTTTTGAAAAGCTTTTTATTTTCAAACATAAGCATGGATAATTTTTCAGCATTGACCTTTGTGAAACCTTCTGTTCCAAATTTTCTTCTCCTTTCCCTCATCCCCTCCCCTTGATGACAGGTAATCCAAAATATGTTAACCATGTTGAAATATATGTTAAACCCAATATATATATATATATATATATGTATATATATATATGTATGTACACATATATATGTTTATACACAGACACATTATATATATTTATACAATTATCTTGCTGCCCAAGGAAAATCAGATCAAAAAAGGAAAAAATGAGAAAGAAAACAAAATGCAAGCAAATAACAATAAAACGAGTGAAAATACTATGTTGTGATTCACGCTCAGTTCCCACAGTCTTCTCTCTGGGTGTAGATGGTTCTCTTCATCACAAGATCATTGTAATTGGCCTTAATCATCTCATTGTTGGAAAGATTCATGTCCATTAGAATTGATCATTGAATAATCTTGCTATTGCCATGTCTAATCATCTCCTGGTTTTGCTCATTTCACTTAGCATCAGTTCATCTAAATCTCTCCAGGCCTCTCTAAAATCATCCTGTTGATTGTTTCTTATAGAACAATGATATTCCATAACATTCATATATCATAACTTATTCAACCATTCTCCAACTGATGGGCATCCACTCAATTTCCAGTTTCTTGCCACTATAAAAAGGGCTGCCACAAACATTTTTTTCCCTCCTTTAAGATCTCTTTGGGATATTAGTCCAGTAGAAACACTGCTGGATCAAAGGGTATGCATAGTTTGATAACTTTTTGAGCATAATTCCAAATTGCTTTCCAGAATGACCAGATCCATTCACAATTCCACCAATAATGTATTGGTATCCCAGTGTTCCCACATCCCTTCCTACATTTGTCATTATCTTTTCCTGTCATCTTAGCCATTCTGAGAGGTGTGTAGTGGTATCTCAGGGTTTTCTTAATAATTTGCATTTCTCTGATCAATAGTGATTTAGAGCACCTTTTCATATGACTAGAAATGGTTTTAATTTCTTCATCTGAAAATTGTTCCTATCTTTTGACCATTTATCAATTGGAGAATGGCTCAAATTCTTATAAATTTGAGTCAATTATATATTTTAGAAATGATTCTCTAGCTTTTGAAGAATGAGACATAATTGTGTGACATTTTAAAAGCTTGAGAGACATAATTTCTGGATTATTCAACACTTTTTGTTAATAATGCTAACATTTTATTAATAAAAGGAATGGTCATTTGACCATCTGTCTTGGATCAAAGACTCCTCATAATGGTATATTCAGCCCTTGGAAGAATCAGTGTCTGGAGGACAGCAATCAACTATGATTGGTTAGTAATTAATAAGAAAGTGAATATTATAATGAAAGCACCTAATCTAATGAGGAACTAAGAGATGTGTTTTTATTTCCAAATCACCCCTTTGCTATAGGAAATTTAGACAAAAGGTCTATATCTTCCACTCAAGTCTAAGTAGAACACAATGGGCCAAGAATTTTACCTTGGATTAAATTATTTAAAGATTGGGTAGAGTAGCAGTAGCTAGATTGAGGAGAATATTAATCCTATCAGTCCTATTCTTCAGAAGCTGAATCTTGACATAAGAATTTAAGAGAGAAACTCCAAATAGCTCCAAATCATTGATTATTAATAATAATTTCTCTCATTTGAATTTAACAACTCTGTTTCCTATATACTTGAGAATATAAATCACTTGGGGAAGAATTACTTATTTTATAGGATCTCTTAGAAAAACTGGAAAGTTGTTTGGCAGAAATTAGATTCAGACCAACATGTTATATTAAACAGTACACTAAATTCAAAATAGAAACATGACATGAATATTAAATACCACACCATTAAAAAATTAGAAGAGAACAAAATGAGGTACTATGTTCAACTATGGTTAAGTGGAAGATTCTTATTCACAAGATAGAAATAATCACAAAACATAAAATGGATCATTTCAGTTTTTTATTTTATTTTATTTTATTTGCATAACATATGTGTGGGTAATTCTTCAACAATAACCCTTACATAGCTTTCCGTTACAAATTTTTTTCCCCCAACTTCCCCACCCCTTCCCTAGATGGCAGGATATCCACTACATGTTAATTATGTTAAAATATTGGCAAATCAAATATATGTATACATATTTCCAAACTTATCATTGTTGTGCAAGAAAAATCTTATCTACACAAACGATATATCAGATAAAGGAAACACAATGTAAGCAAACATCAATCAAGGAGTATGAGAATGTTATGTTGTGGTCCACATTTCGCATCCCTCTCTCTGGGTGTATATGGCTTTCTTCAGTGAACAATTGGAGGTGGTTTGAAACATATCGTTGAAGAGAGCCAGGATCATTTCAGTTTTAAGTGAAATTATAGTGCATTTGAACTAAAAAAATTAATGCAACTAGGATATATTGAAGAAAATAAACTATGTCATTCAGCATTACATTTATTGATCTTAGAATCACAGAGTTGAAAGTGAACAAAAGTTCTATTATAATATACCCAACAACACTGTTTAAAAACTCCAAAGAGTAGGCACCTACCACCTCTAGAGTCAGCCCAGTCCATTGTAGAATGCTTTAATTGTCTGGAAATTTGTTTTGTCATCCAAACTAAATGAATCTTTTTACAACTTCTGTCCATAGATCCTGGTTCTTTCTTCTGGGGCAAAATAGAACAAGCATAATTTCTCTTCCCTGACAATCTTCAAATATGTGATGATAATTATTGCTCTTTGCCCCCATCCCTGAACCCTTTGCTGATTTTCTGTTCTCTTGGTCAAATATATTGAAGTCCTTCAACTTATAGACTCAATCTTTTCCTTATAAAAACTTATAAAATCCTTCTTAAACTGTTGTGCCCAGAACTGAACATCAGGGTTCTGATGAAGACAGAGCTCAGTGAAATTATTTCTTCTATATTCCTAGAAACTATGATTCTCTTAAGCAAGATTGCAGTTATTTTTTTTGGAAGCTTGTCATATTGTTGACTTATGTTGAGCTTGCAATTCACTAAAACCTCCAAATCTTTTTCAGAATAATTACTGATTGCTCTCTCCCATTTTATCCTAATGAAGCTGATTTTTGTACCAAAGTATAAGACTTGATATTTATTTCTATTGATGGGAAACTAGGTGGTATAGTGAGTAAAGTAATGGATCTCATGTCAGGAAAACAGGTTCAAATCCAAACTCAGACATTTTCTAGCTTTGTGAGCATAAGCAAATCACTTTACCTCTCATCTTCAGTTGTAGGCTGATTTCTGCAGTAGCATTTTACTTCATGTGCTCCTACTTATTTTCCTCTCAATCCCTTGAAATCTTCTTTCCCCAAATTTGGGCTACTTGACAAACTGACTATGCCAAAATTACTTCTCTTTTTCTATCACATACTCTAAGATGAAGGGATAATTCCCCCCTAGGGTTCCCATAATTTTTTCCCTAGCAACTAGTTCCTTTCTGTTATGGAAAATCAGATCCAGTATAAAATGTCCCCTTGTGACTTTTTCTGACTTTTTAAAGGATGAAATTATCATTAAAGCGACTTGAGAAGTTATTAGCCACTCTGTTTTTTGGCAGGAGAGAACTCTAACAAAAGACTGGATTAATAAAGTCCCTCATCATTACTATATCATACTTTTTGTATATCATGAAAGGCTTATAATGCGTTTCACAAATTTCACATTTATTTCTTATTTCCAAGGGGTTTGTAACACAGCCCATTGACAAAATCTCCTCTGTTTCTCTCTCCTTTTATCTTTATCCAAATATTCCCTGTTATGTTTCCTTTCTTTGGATCTTGGATTCTCTTATATGATCATAGCAGCATCCTGTTTGCTTATCCTTTTTCTTTTAAATAAGGCATAACCATCAGATGGCAGCTAGAGGAAGCTCCACGCTCAGTGGATGGAGTGCCAGACCTAGAGTCAGGAAGACTCATCTTTCTGAGTTCAAATCCAGTCTTAGATACATACTAGCTCTGTAATCCTGGGCAAATCACTTAATCTTTGTCTGCCTTACTTAATTCATTGGAGAAGAAAATTGCAAAACATTCCCTTATCTTTGCTAAAAACAAAGCAAAACAAGCAAAACAAACAAACAACAACAAAAAACAGGGGCAGTTAGATTGCTCAGTGGATAGAGTACTGGCTCTAGAATCAGGAAATCCTAATGAGTTCAATCCAGCTTCAGACACCTAACACTTAACCCCAATTGTCTCACCAAAAAAACCTAAATAAACCAAAAACTGACACATGGTCTTAAAGAGTCAGATACAACTGAACAACAAGAACATTCCTCAGAGCCATGGTCCAGTCATAGATTTTATCCCATTAAGTCTTAATACAATGCCGAGCACATAGTAGGCACTTAATAAATTGAACTTAATTGAACTAAAGTCTTGGTGATACTTAGGAAATCATATTCATTGTTTAGCATTAGGGCTTTTAGTTCTTTGTGGTCTAAACTTTGGGTATTTGCGTATAAGTATTTGAGTTCAGCTAGGTGGTAGAATGGATAGGACACCAGACCTGGCATAAGAAAGACTTGAGTTCAAATTTGACCTCAAATACTTTCTATCTATGTGATCCTGAGTAAGTCACAACCCTTTTGCCTCAATTTCCTCATATGTAAAATGAATTGGAGAAGGACATGGCAAACCACTCCAGAACCTTTGCCAAGAAAACCCCAAAAGGAGTTGGACTGGATTCAAGTGAACAACAAATCTGAATATCTTTGTTTCATTTTCTATCAATTTCAGAGTGTCTTGGCTGATCTTACTTCTTTGTGTCTGTTTCCTATAATATCTAATTGATTGATATACATGGATAGTCTTCTCCCTCCCCCATCCTTTTTAGTTTAAAGCTCTTTGATTATATTCACAAGACATGGGGGAGTATATTCTTACCACCCTTCATATTTTATCTCTAGCCAGACATCTGTCACCATCCCTATATTTTAATCCAAAAAAAGGAAATCCAAATTCTATTCTCAAGCATCAGCTTTTTAGCTAGCTATTCACTTCCCAAATTAATTTATTTCTCTTTCAGTAAATACCAGTAAGGCAAAAGCAACCTGTGCCCCTTTGGTTTTCAGTGTCTTACCTAAATCTTAAAAATTTTTGGCAACACTTTTTATGCTTCTTTTTGTTCTATCGTTTATTCCCATATGAATCATAACAAGTGGGTAGTTGTCATCTGTTTTGATAAAGCTTTGGAAGTTCTCTATTAGATCTTGGATACATATTTTGGCAAAGATGAAACTTCTTTTTTTGTTATTAAAGCTATGTATCACTGATAAAACTCTAAACAAGGAATTATCAATAACTATTAATCTCCTCTTCCTTTCTCCATGAATGAATATTTCTCACTTGATGGCAACTGTAACTCTATCGTCTAGGATGTTTCAAAAATCTTAATGTACTCTTATTAAAGTCAAATAGAAGGGATGTGATAAAAAAAATTGGAGTTTTCTGATAATTTTTGACAAATGTCACATTGTAAAAATTTGTCTTATTTTATTGTGATGTAAATGATTTGTATGCTGACTTGTATGCTACTGCTGTGATCTATATGAAACCCATATAGGTTATGTGTGTTGACATGAGCCTGTCTAGATGTGGTTTAAAGAGAGACATGAATAGCATCTCCTCTAGAGACCAGAGTCTAGGGACTCTCTTGAGTCTTCTCTGCCAAACATTCTCCAAAGGAAACTAATTCTTTCTAGGAGAGGAGCAGTGGGTTGGGGCACTCCATTTTTCTCAGAGAAAGGGGTTCTGGGCTACAATTATATATTTATCTTCTCTCTTAAATATTGTTAATCTAAGAGAAATTATTTACCATCAAGGTGATCACTATCCATTAATGGGAAAAGAATTCCCCAAGCTATATATCCCAGGGTTGACTCCCTTCCCACCAAATGCTAGTTTTACAATGAATATACATAGCAAATAAACCAATTTATCTAAACAGATAACAAACAGAAATCAGAGAATGTGTTCATGTGAATCATATATATTGGACCAACACATAGGATGAATGAGCTTTCTCATTGGGAGTATGATCCCAGCTCAACCAAGAGAAAGTTGAGAAAGTCCTGGATCTTACCCAGGAGGAAATTCCTTTAAGTCTAAAGAAAAAAAAAGTCAAACATGTAGGAAAAACATCTTGGAAAAGAAAAACATGTAGAGAATTGTAGGGGGGAAAATCCTCATTATCTCCTACTGGTTTTACAATAAAGTTACTATTTGGGGACAAATTGTTTAATGGAGATACTTTTTGTAATATTAACTCAAAAGTCAGTTTCCTATAGTTCAGTGACTTAGTTATTCCAAATCAAAAGTATTAACACTCTTTTATGAGATAAACTAAGTTTTATTTTGTCAAATATAGATATAACTGTCTTCTAACTTCTTTTTGTGCTAGTATTTATATTTAGCTTTTTTGTTTTGTTTTGTTTTAATTACCAAATTTTAAATTTAGAGGTCTGGCATGTTTCTATTTGAAGCAGCTAGGTAATATAGTGGATAGAGTACCAGTCCTTGAGTCAGGAAGATTCATTTTCCTGAGATCAAATCTGACTTCAGATGTTTACTAACTGTGTGACACCAGGCAAGTGATTTAACCCTGTTTACTTCAGTGCCTTCATCTGTAAAATGAGCTAGAGAAGCTATTTTCGAAGACAATGCTAAATGAAATGTTTGATGTGGCTGCCCACCAATAACAAATATCTATTTAAGTTTTATGTATTACTTAATTTTGATTTATTTGCAAACCTGAGACCCCAATATTTAATTTTTACTGATAAAAGGGAAGCTATGTAAGGGGAAAAAATTGCATCAAATATAAAATAAAATAAGGGTCTGATGACTAAGATACATAGAGAAATAACATAAATATGTAAGAAAAAGCCCTATACCCCAATATAGACAGTCAAGGGATAATTAACAGAAAGTTCTTTAAAAAATTACACACTAATAAAATGGATGCATGAATGCCCATATTAAATCATTAATAAACATAATATTAATAAAAGAAATACAAGCCAAAGCAATTTTAAGGTTTTACTCAGAAAATTGGCAAAAATGGCAAGTGCGAAAAATAATCAAAATTGGTAAATGTGTATGTACATACATGTGTGTGTGCTAAGTGCTATGCAAAAAAGAGGTACATTAATATATTGTAGGTCAAGTGAATTATGAATGGATCTAATAATTTCAGAAATTGGTTAGAATTTTGGCTAAAAATGTTACAAAAATGGAATAGGAGATTTCACTGCTAGCCATATACCCTAAGGAAGTCTAAGACCAAAGTAAAAGTTACAGATACATCAAAATATGCAAAATAGCACTAAAAAGTAGCAAAGATTAGAAACAATGTAGAACTCTAAAGTACAGATTTTGATACACAAATGTAATGAAATTTACAGAAGCATGGGAAGATATATGAACTGATGAAGAATAAAGAAAGCAAAACCAGGAAAGCGATACACACAATGACTACAAAAATATAAATAAAAAGAACAACAAAAACCAGAATATCATGACATATAAGTTAGTTTTGCTAAACTGCTTTATATAAAATTCCTTGCTTTTTAATGTTGAGTAAATGAGAGGCATTTTCCTTCCCCAAATATCTGCTAATTGGAACACATGCCATTGAAGACTGAGAATAAGACCTGGCCATTTCTAGGAAACCTTTTGCCTCAGTTCTGAAGGGCTTTTGATTTGGAATATTGCAGCAAACCCTGGAAGAACCCACCCTGCTCTATGGTAGTTGAAGAGGTGGGGGAAGGATATATCTAAGATACAACTGAGAGCTTTGGTTATTGAGCCATCTCAGTACACTCAAAAGAGATTAACTCCTTATTGGCTTAACATCTCTTCCCATCTGAGGGTGGGAGATGAGTTGCTTTTTCTCTTGCCCAGCAGCAATTAAAGCATATGAATTGGCTTAGGCAAATCTAAGACTGAATCTCAAAGTCCTAGCTGCCTGCTTTACTTTGACTTTTTGAATAGGCAGTAGGTAGTGCAAGTAGATTAGAGCATCTAACCTGGAGTCAGGAAGATCAAACTTCAAATATGTCCTCACACTCAGCAATCTATACTCAGAAAAGGTAGGGGTGAGGGGAAAGGGAACAAATATTTATTACTCACTTCCTATGTACGGGGTATTTATGAATATTACATTTGATTTTTGTAATAACTCTGAGGCAAGCAGGTTAAGCAACTTGCCTAAAATCACACAAGCCATAAATGTGTGAGGACTTTGAAATTCAGTCTTAGATTTGCCTAAGCCATATTTTGATATTTACCATTCCTACTGTCTATTGTATCCCTTCATTTTGTCTGTAACCTCTTCCCTAAATAAATCTACCTTTTTGCCAAAGAGAATGGCCATCGTGAAATCTTTACATGATTGAACCCCAACTTTTGGTGTCTACCATCATCTGGTATTTATGTCATCCATGTTATTTTGATGCTCAAACCACATCATTAATAATATCCATATGGAAATCTAGATAAAATTTCATTAGGTATCCTGGAATCTTATAGGATATACTAAATGGAAATGTGAGCTTAATGATAGGAAAAAGCAAACTTGTCTCAAAAAGAAAACAGACAAGCTCAGGTGATCCTCAAGCATGTGTGGGTTTATTAAAATCAGATTCTCCTATTCATTACAAGCTCAGCAAGTATAACAATATAGCTAGCTCTAATTAGCTTGCATGATGAATTATTTGAATTAATACTGTATACTTCCATTGGACTGTAACCAATGACCACATTTTATATAATTATAACTTTGAATAATACAAATTCAAATTTATGCCAGCTCTTCAGGGGATTTATTATTCATACTAATGGGGACCTAATTATAAAAAATGCTGCTGGATTCATTGACCTTGGAGTGCTTGCCCTCTCTTTCATTAAAGAGTCCCTCTCAGCTTTGCAACTATATAAGATAGAGTTTGGGTTTGGGAGAACCTGGACTCTAAAGCTCATTATCAGACTCTTTTCAGAAATTTGACTCTTTATACCTATAATGATGGAGACATATTACTTATATATAGATGATTAATAAATGCTTGTTCCTTTCCCCTTCACCCATACCTCTTCTGAGTACTAGTAACTGAGTACCGAACCTGGGAAAATTATTTAAAGCTTAGATTTGGTTTATGTCTAAGTTGTCTCCTAAAAGGAAGAGGGGGTATAGAAAGTTATCCAGTTTGCCATGTAAATCAGGTATAGGACAACTATTTATTTTTTCCAGGCAAAATAAATGCTCAATACTAGAACACTGCACATTAAGAAAGACTTAAATAAGCAGGAATAATCAATCATTTAAGATTGCTAATATACTTTCTTGTGAGATTGATGTGTTAACTTTCAAAATTTAAAATATTTGTGGGACTCTCAGACTGACATTTCATCTTCACCTTGTCTCTGCACTGTGCAAACAAGCCTATATCTTATGGTAAGCCAGAGGTTGGTTTTATACTTCTGTTAGTACACATCTAATTGAAGAAGTACTGGATGGTAACCAGGGGCCCTTCATGAAGAGTAACAGACCCCAGCTCTTGAACTCACAATGTTGTTTCCAAGGCTGGAAACAGCCATCTCAGCATGGCTGAGGAATTTAGGAAAAGAACTCAAATTAGAAGAGACAGCCAAGGCTTTGGGAATCTGATCTCAGTTTTGTCTAATCTAGCTCATGTGCTTGCAACTGCCATGCTGATAAGGTAGCTAGAAAGTATTTCAAAGAGCTTTGACACACTTGGTGGAAAGAAGAAAGAACCTCAGAAGATAGTCACTCCTTTTAAGGTCCACTGAGTGAGAGACCCTTCCTGGCTTAATAACCAATCATCTCTGAGGCAGTTTAGAAGCCCTTTCACCCACTCCCTCCCTATCAATGTTGAGTCAATATCCCATAGTAATAAGTCCTTCTATGATGAACCACTTGTTTCTCCGAAAGTGGCACAGCAGCAGGCTCAGTATTTTGTGGGTTGTGTTCTACCAAAAAGAAGGGGGGGGGATGGAATAGGAGACACAGCAGGAGAGGAGGTAGCTAACATTCTCACTCTCTATTATTGTTTTAAAGGATAACTTTGGGGGTGGGACTGGGGTCATTTATTCAGAAATAAAGGGGACATAGGAGCAAAAGGGATTGATCAATTCAAAAATTTAAGATTTCTTTGTATGTTTTTCTTTACCTGTTTATGTACACATGGTTGACCCAAGAAGAATGCAAGCTCTTTGTTTCCAAAAGGAGGGATTTTTTTTTTTTTTTGGTCCTTGTGTTCTCAGAACTTAGCACGTACTTTATACATTGTAAGTACTTAATAAATGTTTGTGGAATTGCTTTCTTTTTTTCCCCTTCACTGAATTGACTTTATAAATGTGAGCTTTACATGTGAACATAGCTTTCCTTGTCATGTTCTTGAGCTAAAGTATTTTAAGTTTTGACCTCTTGGAGTTCATACAGATTGACCAGTAAATATCTCAACGGAAGGAAAAAACAAAACAAAAACAAACAAAAAAATAACTTTGGAGTGCCAAAGTTATGTCCCAAGTTATGAGCTGCTTCTACTTCATTCTTTATTTCCAAGATTTCCTTTGGGAAAATGTATCTTTATGAGTAGAGATCCTGTTTGCAGCACAAGATGGCACTGGAGGCTGTTAGAGGCCAGAAGTTGTGCCCAGAATAAAGCAAAGAGAGGCATTTGCCATATGCCCCATTCTTTTGATAGGCTAATGTATAGCATTTTTAAAAATGTGCTGGAGGAGACAGGATGCAATTCACATTTTCTACAGTAATCCAAAAGGGGACTTACTTCATTAAGAAGAAAGTTCCCTTTTATTTTAATTTCTTTAAGTTCCTGACCATTAACAATTTGTACTGATTTGAGCTATAGATGAACTTCATTATCTTTGGTGAGTTTGATTAGCACATGAATACCTGGCTCCCAGCTGGGAAGAATAAATTAGCAACTGAATATCTACTTAACACAAAGGGCTTGGGTGTTGAAGTCTCTATCAATTTTCCACCTGGACACAGTCACTGGATGAATTTTGCTCCACATTAGCCTACATGTGTGAAAAGTCTATCTCTGTGTTTTATGCACTGAGTATTGAAGGGGAGGGGAGGAGGAGAGATGTCTAATGAAATGTGTTAGAATAATGTTCAAGGCCCCAGGCACATGTAATCTATTCTATTTGCTTTCCCATTCTGTTCCTTTTAAATTCTGTGTGAGCACAAAACTCCATCCATGCAATTAAAATTCTATAATCATTAGGTGCATGTATTTCTTTTGCAAACATGTCTGGTTCCTTCAACAGTTATGATGTTTGAAAAATACAGCACCAATTAGTAGGCATAGCTTCATTTGCATGGGTTTCCCACAGCCCATCATTGCTCTCTGTGCTTCTTGTATGGATAGAATGGAGTTTAGAGGGGGAGAATGAGAAAGCCTAGGGATTGGTTGGCACTAAGTTGGACTTCTCTGCAGCAAAACTGTGAAGAAGGTGAAGCTTGTTCTCTTTCACTACTGTCCCTTGTTTTTACAATTACCTTTCCCAGCCTCCAGCCCTTACCTTATTAAGTGCAGAGCTCTTATATCAAACCCTGATGTTGGGAACAGAAACGATATCAATTATTTGTGTCTTAGTAGGAATGCACTGTGCCATTCTCTGTTCTGTACCCGGGTATGTAGATTGAACTGGGTTCAATCCTGGGGAAACTTGGCTCCAAGGAAATCAATTTGACTTCACGTTATCAAGCTCTTCAACTCAATAAACCCCAACTCTGGAGTATGCCATTTTATCTGTTATTTATATTAACAAAACCTGGTCAATACAGCAAAAATCTTTCATTAGCCAAAGGGAATTTCTTTTTTTTAATATTGGAGTAATTGAATAAAAGGATGAGAGGTACAGAATCAACAAAAGGTGTAATATTCAGGGAGAAAATTAGACTCATACTTGAAACTAATATGGTATAGCTTCTAGGGAAATATAACGGTGTTTTTGGGGTCCCCTGACCTTGGGGGGTTTCTGTTCTAATAATAAGTCAGTAGTCCTGAATTTTCTAGCTTTGGAATCTGCCTCAGGAAATTCCATACCCAATCTGTCTGACCACTCCTTAGATAGCTTCTGATCTCAGGAAACTCCCACAATAGTGAATAAGACCACTCCTCAATTCATTGCTGAATGGTAATTTTGTTAGTAATAATCTAGTTAAGAAAACCAAATTCCTGGGACCACTCCTTCCTACCTGTGAGCCATAGAACCATATATGGCTATGAACCATAGCATAGATACTAGCATATTTATGATTGAAAGCGTTTAAATGTATCTCCTTGCCTCTGTTTCTCTGCTGAATTCCCTTATAATTCAGCCCAATTTGTAATGGCATTACTATTGCAATAAAGCTTTGCCCCTTGGCTAAGGAGGTGGGTTCAAGACTGCAAATTCTTTTGAGATACCTTGAGACACTGGTCTGGGACCGCAAACTTTTGGGGTCCTCCCCCTTTCCAACCTCAACAAAACTACCAACTTTTATCTTAGAAGTTTAAAAATCCTTTCATACTGGATTTTAGACAAAGTTTTCTCTGCCCAGCTTAGAGGCTTTATTTCTCCCTCTGAGTTTGGTTCTCCTTCAAGTCTCTGTCCATTAGCATTGTGCTCAAGCAAAAATGTGTTTCTTGCTCCTGAAATATAGGGAATGAAGGAGCCAATCCATCAAATGGTCTACACTGATAACTACACTGATAAATGGACTACACTGATAACACTGATAACTGATATTGGTGATAGTAGGTTCCTTAGTACCACAAGTGAGTTTTTTGTTTTTTTAAACTTTTAAAATATGGGCTCTCCTACATTATTTAACATATAACTTAATTGGTATTATTTTATGAACTACTGATAAAATTATTTAAAATATTTTTTTCACTGGTGATCTGTTTTATCAGTTATTTAAGAATAGACATACTGTTTGCTATATCATACCTTGAAGGGGTTTATCTCATTATTGAAAGAGGACTTATAGAAAAACAACTTACTCAAAACAGCTCAGTCTCAAAATGGGGGCTTCAAACAAAATGAAATCAATTATGTTAAGTTGAAAATCATTCCTATTATCTGATTAAGATACTAAAATTTATTTGTACTCTACCTAGTGACCTACTTAAGGTTTAGATTATGACATGTCTAGTCATCCCCCCCCACCCCACCCCAAAGAGGAAGTAAAACAATACAATACACAATAAGAATCAGGTAATTTATTTTCACAAACAAAAGAAATACCAAACAAAAAGGGAGGGATAGAGCCCGAGCAGGGAGGAGTTTGCCTTCAGTGTTGCTGCCAGGGGGAACAAGCTCACATCCAAAAGCTTATTATTTTAACTATTTTTCTTTTCAACCAGATGCTGCACTCAGTTATTTCTACCTGCTAAGGCAGTATGAGTAATGGTGGTTTTCTCAACTTCAGAACCCTGGGTAAAAACCCTTATTTCCCTGTTCTGGTTCCAGCTTTGTTCTTTAGTTTCAAAAGGAGTGATATTATGCCAGTGTTCATTTTAGTTCCCACTGAAATTCAGTTGTGTTGAAGTTCTAACTGAATGGAAGGTGGCAGGGGCAAAGGAAACTCTTTGGATTAGTATCACTTTACCTGGATTCTACTCCCCTTCCTATACATTTTCCCTTCCAGTTTACCAGGATTAGCTAGCTATTCCTTAATCTTTTCCTGCCTCTTTCCTCCCCATAGTTAGTAGTGATCTCTCCTTTATTAAATTTCTCATAGTATTTTCCCTGAAACTCTCTTTTGCATTTGATATATTATGCTTTGTACTATACTTATTTGGGATTATAACTTATCTCCACCCACTTCCTTAATTCAGCAGTTACTCCCTTCATCAACTAAGTTCATGACCTCTCCATAGGCAGTTTTTATGAGTTATTTTGTCCTAATAATTCTGAGTCCCTGTTGACTGATCTTTAGGCAAGGAGTCTTTTTGCTTTCCAATGGGCTGACTCTCCGGCAATGGATTCATAGTCAGTTTGCCAGGCCCTTAAATAAAACCTCTATAGCCTGGTAGAATTTTCCAGTTGTGAGTTTGCCTTTGTAGGCAAGACTTTGAAGAGATCAAGGTCACCAGATATCAGAAGAGGATGTAATAGTAGGTACTTAATAAAGAAATGATTCTTGAATTGAAGGGGGAAAAAAGAACAAAATCATTTACTATATCATTATATATAGTTGTAGAGACTAGAAACAACTCATGTCTTCAACAACTAAGAACTGGCTGAACAAATTGTGGCAGAAGAAGGCAATGGGATATTAGAGAATAACAAGTTGTACATAATAGATATGCTACTTCATATACAATCTTTTTATTATACTATGATGCTTGTTTTATCCCACAAATTAAAAATAAAATGAATGGGGAAAAAAAAAAGGAAAGCAGGAACTTTTCCTACCTCTTCCCCTTCGCCTTTGTTTGCTTTTCCAGTGCTATCACAGTGACTGGTACATGATAGCTACCTAATAAGTGACTAACTGACTGAAACATCAAATTCCCTAAAATTAAAATAGGATAAAAGAAGGCCTAGATATTTTAATTCTACATTTGCTTCAGTTTCCTTATCTATAAAATGAATGGCTTGAATTAGATGATTTCTAAGGACTATTCTAACTTCACAATTGATAATCACATGAATGTATTCTGAATTTCCCATCTTCTAACTGACTTGAAGCTAATGTGTGCTATCATGAATCCGATGTAAAATGGCTTTGGAAAAGGTGAAGGAATTAAGAAGGGTATCATTTGATGTTCTATCATCAGAATATAATTATTCTGTTGTAGTAAATTACTTATATTCTGTCTCTATGGCTTCAGGAGCTTCTTTGTAAACCCTGATCTGAAGTTGCCATGATTTGAAGGGTCGTTTTTATCAGACCATGATATTGAAAGGTAATCAATGGCAAAGGGAATTGACTCATTGCTAGGTCAATTCAACAATCATTTATTAAGTACTTAGGATATTCCAAGTACCCATGCTAAGCTGAATTATATAAGAGACAGTAAGACTGCTATCATGTCAGCAATTATGAATCACACTCATGTCATTCTGAGGAGTTCAGTGAAAAGAAGGAAGTTGAGGATTCAAGCTCTGCCTCTGATGCTAATTTGTTATTTCATGTTGAGAATTTGTTATTTCATGTTGAGTAGATCCTTCTCTCTTTCTCTAGGCCTTGTTTGTAGTTTCATCTCTAAAATGAAGGAGTTCTACATTAGATAATTTCTGAGATGTCTTATTCTACTGCTATTCTCCACATTATTTGCTTCAGATTGTTTTGGTGGAGAGTCCATTTCTATAGGTTCTCTCCTTTCTTGCCCTTCCTCTTATAAAAAAATTCTTTCCTTGCACTGCTATGCATTATTAGTACAACTTGAAGGACAGATAGCTACCCTTCTCTAACTTTATAGGACCTTCATTAATATATGGGAGGCAGAGTAGTTGAAACAATTTCATGAGGTGAATTAAGAAAGAGAAAGAATACACTTAAAGAAGAGATCACAGAGTTCCCTAAATCCAATGATCTTAATTTGAACATGAAGAATTGAATCACAGAGAAGGGAAGTATTTATTTAGATTAATTTATACGGAGAGTTTAGTAACAGATCTCGGCAAGGACTAAAATCCATGTCCAGTGCTCTTTTCTGCTCTACTACTGCTCTAGCTTCTTTCGCTCTCTTTTGATTTATTGTTTCCTTTTCTCTATATTCCTCTTCCTTACTCTATATATTGCTTAGTCACCACTCTGACATTCCTAAATTGACTTGTAGTGACATAAATTTTTTAGAAAATCTGTTACACATTTCCTTTCTTGTTTCTCACCCAGATTATTCGGTTTGAATATTGCTGTTGTTTGACTCAATTCAATTGAGTATTCTTGGGACTAAAGGCTACTGAATGGGCAAAATACTAAGCAAATATGTTCAAAAAACATACAATTGTTCCGTTAGAAGCCAAGGACCCTGGTTCTTGTTTTTTAATAAAATCGTAGTATGACTGGCTTGTTCTTAAAGAGGTTTTACTTTCCCTCTGTCCTCATCTTTCTGACTATGCATGGGTGTCTTACTCCTGTTTTCTTTTCTTTTCTTTAAGATCTGTCAAGGATCCCATGATTCATTTAATCCTATCATCAGTATAGCTTATCAGGAAAATAGTCATCTGACCTTAACTGGAAGATTTCCAGTGAATGGAAACCCTTTCCTAACCAAGACAGTGCAGCATTTAATATGATCTTAATTGTCAGGACACCATTGCTTACATATTAAGTCTAAGTTAGCCTCTTGGCAACTTCTGCCATTTTTTTTCTACCATCTAGGACAAAGAGAACAAATTAAATCTCTATTTTTGTGACAGTACTTTTATGCATTTGAAGGCAACCATCATATTCCTCCTATGTCTACACTCTGAAAAAGTAGACTCTAATTGGAGAACTCTTGTTCCTTCAGTTAATCCTCAGATGACAGGATCTCATGGCTATTCCCCATCCTCATATCCTTATGGTCATTCATCATTCTAGTTTCCTCCTGTGGACATTCTCTAGCCTCAAAATTCTTTTCCTAATATCTGGAACCCAGAAAAAAATACATATTCTAGATGTAGTCTTAGAGAGGCAGACGGTATAGTGAAACTATCAATGCCTTTATCTTAGGCACTATTCTGTTCTTAATGCAGCCTAAGATCATATTAACTTGCAGTCCACTAAAACTTCCAGACCTTTTTTTTTTTTTCAGATGAACCATTGTCTATCCAAACCTCTTTTTTTTTCTTATATTGAAGTTATTTTTTAAAGTTTTATTTATTTGATTCTTAAATTAAAAAAACCAAGCATTCCTTTAAAAGTAAAAAATATGATTGCACATGAAACTGCAAATATATTATGTACAACTTGCTATTCCTTTTAAATAAATAATAAAATTAATTTGTAAATTTCTTTTCTTTTTTTCCCCTCTCCCCCAATAGCTATCATAAGACACAAATGTGTGTGTGTGTGTGTGTATGTATGAAATCATTCTATAGATACTTCTATTTATCAGTTCTTTCTTTGGGTGCAGATAGTGTCTCTCTTCATCTATAGTTAATTTGGATATATATAATATTAAAAATGATTAATTTGCTCAAAGTTGTTCTTAAAACAATATTGCTGTTACAGTATACAGCATTCTCTTGGTTCTGTTCATTTTGCTCTTCATTTTTTTCATGCAAGTCTATGTTTTTCTAAGATCATTGAGGTCATCATTTCTTATAGCACAGTAGTAATTCCACCACAGTCAAATACCTTAACTTGTTTAGCCATTCCCCAAATTGATGGGCATCCCCATAATTTCCAGTTCTTTGCTACCACAAAGAGAGCTGCTGTAGATATTTTAGAATGTATAAATTCTTTTTCTTTGCCCCTAATTATCTTTGGAAATAGATCTAGTAGGGGTATTTCTGGATCAAATGGTATAGGTATTAATAATTCTTTGGTCATAATTCTAGAATGTTTTACAAAATGGCTGGATCATCATACAATTCTACCAACAATGAATTAGTCTTCCAATTTTTCCACATACCTTTCAACATTTGTCACTTTCAACTTTAATCATTTTAGATATTGGTCTATTCCCAATTTCCCATACTGCTTTCCAGTTTTCCCAACAAATTTTTTAAGCCAAATAATGAATTCTTATCCCATAATCTTAAATCTTTAAATTTGTTAAATATAAGAGTACTGCATTTATTTGCTGCTGGAAAGTGTATGTCTACTGTGTTGTATTTATATACCTTTCTATTTCTTAGCCAGTACCAGATAGTTTTGATAATTATTGCTTTATAATATAGATAACCTCTTTCTTTTATTTTTTCATTATTTCCTTTTATATTTTTGCCTTTTTGTTTTTCCAAATGAATTTTGTTATTATTTCTTCTAATTTAGTAATTTGTTTTTGTAATTGGGATGTTATTGAATATATAAATTAGGTTAGGTAAGGCTGTTATTTTTATTATATTAGCCCTGTCTTCCCATTAACAAATAATATTTCTCAAATTATTTAAATCTGATTTTATTTATATAAAGTTTTTTAAAATAATTTTATTGATAAAGTTTTGTGGATTTCTTTTGGTGGGGGGAAGTATCTTATATTGTTTAGAGTTATTTTAAATAGGGTATTTCTTACTATCTCATCTTACAAGGTTTTGTGGGTGATATATAGGAATGCTGATGATTTATGTAGATTTATTCTATATCCTGCTGTTTTGCTACCATTATTGTTTCAATTAATTTTTTAGTTGAGTTTTTGGGCTTTTCCCAAAGTATATCTTCTTATTGTCTGTAAAAAGAGATAGTGTTATTACCTTATTTCCTATTCTGATTCCTTTTATTTCTTTTTCTTCTTCTATGGTAATTGCTAGGATTTCTAATACAATATTGAGTAATATTGGTGACAATGAGCATTCTTGTTTCATACCTAATCATACTGGAAAAGCTTCTAAATTATCCCCATTACAAATAATGCTTTTTGGTGGTTTTGAATAATGATTTTTATGAGCTTAAGGAAAAATCCATTTATACCAATACTTTGAAGTATTTTTTTTTAACTAGAAATGAGCATTGTACCTTAGTAAAAGCTTTTTTTTTCTTTTATAATTAATATTATCAATTATGTTAATATTTTCCTTTTGTTAAACTATCTCTGTATTCCTCGTATAAATGTCACTTGGTTATAATGTATAGTTGTTGTAATATATTATTGTAATTGTTTGGGTGGTATTTTATTTATGATGTTTGCATACATATTCATTAATGCAGTTGGTCTATAATTTTCTTTCTCTGTTATTTCTTTCATAAAAGGAGTTTGGTAGGATCTTTTTCTATTATTCCAAATAGTTATTTAATATTGGAACTGGATCTTTAAATGTTTGATAAGATTCACTTGTGAATCTTTCTGGTCCTGGTGCTTTTTTCTTAGGAAGTTCAATATGGCCTGTTCAATTTCTTTTTCTGAAGTAGGTCTATTTAGATATGTTATCTTCTGTTAATCTAGGCAATTTATATTTTTTGAAAATATTCTTCCCTATTACTTAGTTAAATTTATTGGCATGGATTTAGGTAAAATACCTCCTTTTAATGATTTTAATTTCATCCTGGTTGGTGGTATAATTGCCCTTTTCATTTTTAATACCAGTGATTTGCAGTTGATTTAGCTTAATGTTCTAGACTTTTAAAATCTCTTTAGATTTGGAATGTGTCATTGAACAGTTATCTAGACCTCCCAGCTTTCCATACCTGCTAATTTGATAAACATGAACCTTATACCTTTTTTATATAATTTATTGCTAAAAATATTAAACAGCTCAGAAATAAGTCCACATCCCTGGACCATTCTCACTGGAGACTTTCTGACCTATTATGAATCATTAATGACTCATCTTTGGGTTCAGGCATTCAACTAGGATGAATCCACCTAATTGTGTATAGCTTACATCTCACCATCTTTTCCAAAAGGATAATAAGGGAGAATTTTTCAAATGCTTTCTTTATTTCTAACTGTAAATCAATTCCCAAGTACACAATAGAAGTATGTTTACAAATCAGTTTGTCTGAAAATGTCTTTGTGAACTTCAAGGCCAATATGACTCAATAATTTGCTGTTGAAACCAAAAAATCTAATATGATTTTGGGCTGCATTAGCCAAGACAAAGCTTCTATGAAAAAAAGAGATATTTCTCCTGTAGTTTATCCTGGAATGACCATATCTGAAGTATTTATTGCATTGAGCTATGAGTACAGAAGTTGAGGATGGTCATTGATAAATTGGAAATAATGTAGTGGAGGAAAATCAAAATGGTGAAGGGATTTGAGTTCATAACATATAATAATTGTTAGCATTAAGGTTTACAAAGAACTTTATTAACATCATCTCACTTTATTCTCATAACAACCCTGGGACTTGGTACTATCATTCTCTTCATTTTATAGATGAGAGACTGAGATAGCCAAAAGTTAAATGACTTGCCTAGGGTCACACAGCTAGTAGATGTCTGATATTAATTTTAAATTCAGGTCTTCTGCTCCCATGTCCAGTGCTCTTCCATTTAGCCTAGAGAAGAGAAACCACCATATTCAAATACTTGAAAGATCATCATGTGGAAGAGAGAATACACTTTTGTTTTGATTTCTATGTGAAGAGTCAGGATTAATGGGCTGAAAATTTAGACTTAGGAAAAAAATAGAAACATGGCTTCTAGCCTAGCCCCCTGGCCCATCATTGAGAGGAGACATGATGGGGTACTGGGAACCCACCTTCCTTATCAGGTATTGACCAACTGCCACTAACAAGTCATATAGAAACCCTGATAGTAGCAGGAATTCCCAGACACCAGCTTTTTCAGGCCAGCCCTCAAAGGTGTCCTTGTCATCATCATCATCAAAGTAACTAACTTTTACATAGAGCTAAGCACTTTATAATTATTATCTCATTTGATCTTCATGACAACCTTGTGAGGTAGATGCTGTTATTATTCCCACTTTACAGTTAGGAAAACTGAGGCAAATAGAAGCTAAGTGACTTGTTTAGGGTCATATAACTTGTAAGTATCCAAGGCTGGATTTGAACTCAGACCTTTGTAAGCCTAATTGGGTTACTAATATGGCACTCTATCCACCTAGCAGATATCATCTGGGAAAGCAATTACTGTGGAAAATGGATTAACCATATCCACCAATTGCCAACCAGCTATCACACATGATAGGTCAACCTAGTTGAAACAGCAAGAGAGACACACAGAGATATACACACACACAGATAGAGAAAGAGAGAGGAAAGAGACAGACAGAGACAGAGATAGAAGTAGAGACAGAGACAGGGAGACAGACAGAGGAGGCAGCATGTTCCAGAAAGGTCTAATTTGCCTCATCTAATCACCATTATGTCTCAGATTCTGATAGAGACAGCATAGGACCATGAACATAAGAACCTTGGGAATAGCAATATTTCTAGTTCAGAGCTCCAAGTCATCATCTTAAGAAGAAACCCATATGGAAACCCAGCCTGACATTTGTTCCAACAGGTGCAACAGCTATAGCTACTGATGATCCCCAAAAGAAGATCTTTGACAACAGTCCTTTGATTTCTTTGATTGCTCCACTACATAAAAAAAAATTGAAAAATAAATTGTTTTTCTTTTTTAAAATATTTTATTTCCCCTCAATTATGTATAAAGACAATTTTCAACAATCATTTATAACAATTTTGAATTCCAAATTCTTTCCCTCCCCTCTTCTTTTATCTCCCATTTTGTTGCTTGCTTTCCATTGTTCCCCCTCCTTTTTAAAGGTCTATTTGACCAGTTTGAATTGATGAGCTTTAACTGTACATGTTTTGGTATTGATTCCTCCTATTTAAATAACTTCCAAAATTTAAATATACATTTTGCTATCTCACTGGGAAACAGAAAAAGAATCTGCTCTTTCTGCTGGGATGGACAGCTGGTTTCTTTGGTGCTCGAGGGGGATCAGGGTTGATTACAGGACACATGTTATTTTTCTTAGGAAGAATCTGCCCAAACTTTATTTTCTTTCATTGAATTTCGGAAAATGCCTGAAAAATCCATGTGTAGGTTTTAGGGACAGTGATGTTTTCCTAAGTTTTCAGCAGCCAAAGACCACTTTGGATTCTGCCCAAATTCAACCTCTCTTCATACCCCTTCCCCTTTGCCCCTCAACCATTCCTATTCTCCAGACCTTTCAGTATTATGAGGTTGGGCAGACTGCAAAGCCTGCTGGGAGATTGGCCTCTGTCCCTGTAGATTTTCTTGCTGGGTGCCAAGTCTCCAATTTGTTGAAGAGTTTACTGTTTGGAAGGAAGTGCTTCTCTACCCCAGCTATTCCTGATGGGACAGGAAATGTCAGCAATGTTTAGTATGTGTTATGACCTTTGGGAAATTTTACGTTCTTACTAGCCACAGGCTATTCAGGAGAAAAAATCCTTTCTTTGGTCAGCTCTCCCCTCCTCCTCCTTTCCCCCAAGCTAGTTTCCCTGGATGTAGGTGGACTAAAACCAAATTGAAATTGGAGCATTTGGAAATTTAAAAGAAAGAAATACTAGTTATTCAGTTTCTTTTCTCCAATTTTGGAGATTTTTTTTCTTATTCTAAGACCAGTTATATCCCTATTGTTATTCTACAATTTAAGTTTTGGATTTTTTAAAAATTGGATGAGAAATAATGCTAAATTCTCTATTTAAATATTTCCCTACCACAACTAGTAGTTTGCCCCTCCCACAAACTTCTAGGGAATAATCATAAGGAAGGAATAGTATATCGTGAGTTTTGTTAAGAGTATGAAATTTTGCAGATTTAAAATGAGAAAGAGAGAAGGAAACAGAGAGGCTGTTTGAATAGTACAGATGTCAGGGGGGAAGGCAGGTAAGGCAGTAGAAACCAGAGAGTAGCATCTAGAGGGAAGCACAAATAATAGATTTGTTCTTCTTTGGCTATGAAAGCAAGCAACTGAGGGTGTTGTCTTGCTTATTTATTTTCTTGCCTTCCCTCCTTGTTGAGATGAATATTATCCCCTCCCTTCCTCCACTCCATCTCCCTACCTCTTCACCCTCCTACCTATGACCTTTATAAAGATCTTTCTTTGTACAATGGTGCTTTTTCACTAAGTCTGTTTAGGTAAAAGATTTATTTTCCATTGTTTTGCTGATTATGATTGTAAATCCCACTTGAATTTCTTAAGGTGGAGTAATTCTGAGGTTTTCATATTTCACAGAATATAGAATGAGACCCAGTTTTTGATATGACAGTGAAGATTATTTGGAAACATGTTTTATGAGACTATATATATATATTTATATATATAATCTCAAATGGCTAAGGGTAGAACTGAGTTAGAACTTGAAATTTCTTTTTCTCTCTTCCTCTTAAATGATAAGCCTATCTTTCATTTTTATTGTTTGACTCCCTGGAAGAGATAGAGTGTGTTGGAGGGGAACAGGAGAGATAGAGAAAGAGAAGGAGGAGGAGAAACAAAGAAACAGAAAGGGGGAGGAGACAGGAAAGAGAAACAAGGGAAGGAATGAGGAAGAAAGGAAAGAGAGGATACTGGAGAAGTGAAAGTTCTGTTAGCATAATCCCAAGGGAAGAGACAGGATGGTATTTTCTTTTTTCTTTCTTTCTTTTTTTTTTTTTTTTTTTTTTTTTGACTTGTTCCCTTTCTGGTTGGGAAGGTAGTGATGAAAACATAGATAAATGGGCTCTAAACAAACACCTAGAGGCTACACTAGTTTATAGAATTAAAGAATCTAAGAGTTGTAAGGGCCTTGAAAATAAGAGTTCAACCTCCTCATTTTATAAATGAGGAAATTAAGTCTCAAGGATATGGATGCTCAAAGTAGCAGTTGGTAAGTAATGTCATTAGGAAGTGAGACTAGGTATTTTATCTTAGGGCAGCTAGGTAGCATAGTGAATAGAGTGTTGGGCCTGCAGTCAGAAAAACCTGAGTTCAAATGTGACCTAAGATATTTGCAGTGTGTCCCTGACACTAAACTCTATTTGCCTCAGTTTCTCATCTGTAAAATGAACTGGAGAAGGAAATGGTAAATCACTTCAGTGTTTTGCCAAGAAAACCCCAAATGGGGTCATGAAAAGTCAGACATGAATGAACAACAACAATTTTATCTTAATTCCCATATGCTTTTATTATGCTGCACTGCCTTTCATTGGAAATATGATTTTATTTTATGGATTTTATTTATCTATAATCATGGACTTAAAAAATTCTTCCTGCAATTTGATTCAAGAATTACTTTACTAAAAAGTAGTTTTATTTTTTTTTCAGTTGTTTTTTAGTCATGTCTGACTCTTCATGACCCCATTTGAGGTTTTCTTGGCCTGTTAGTCTTCCTGATTCCAGACCTGACTCTCTATCCATTATGCCATCTAGCTGATACTTTTAATAAAAGGCAATGAATAAGCTATTCATTGAACAACCTTAAGAGTATAATCTTCTCTTCTAAACTCCCAATATTTAAATAGTTGTTTAGGAGTTTCAAGCATGGCATCTGCGACTGATGAATTGCTTAAAATTCTACTCTTATAGCTCACCATATTATAACATAAAGGAAAGAAGGGCATTGTAACAGCCATCTGGAACTTGTATAGACATTTTTTTTTCCTTACCCTGAATCCTGCTAGGATCAAATGGTTTAGTTTGCTACCTTCCTAACAAGGTGATATTGACTTCACAAAAAAAAATCAGAGAATCATAGATCTAGAGCTGAAAGTGGCCTCAGATGCCATTCATTTTACAGATAAATAAACTGAGGTATAAAGCTGTTACATGATTTTTCCTTTTACTTAGCTAGTAAGCATCATATATGGAATTGTATCTTGATCTTCTGGTCCCAGGGTCAGTGCTCTTTCCACTGTATCACTTCAATTTTAGTTTTGCTTTTTTCCTTCTGTATCAGCTCATGTATCATCCTCAACATTTCCCTTTCTCAACATTTTCTACTTTTTCTTGTAAAAAGGAAAATCTACTTGAACAATGTCATTTGCAAAAAGTCAAATGTTTATACAAATAGAACATTGCTTTGCACAAACAAAACAAATGTAGCTAGTATGAGAAACAAAATAGGTAAATAGGAAAAAATCTTTGCAGCAAGTTTCTCTTATAAATATAATTCTGAGAAGTATAGGGAACTGATTCAAATTTATACAAATAAGAGCCATTCCACAACTGATAAATGTTAAAAAGATTTTAATTGGCCAGTTTCAGAGAAAGAAATTCAAGCTATCAATAATTAAATGAAAAAAAAAAACTGCCCCAAATCAATAACAATAGAGATACGGAGATTAAAACAACCCATACTCTTTGATTGGTGAAGTTGGCAAAAATCAAAATGACAAATGCTGGAATGATGGTGGGAAAACAACCACAATGCTGTATCATTGGTGGAATTGTGAACATAGTCTAGTCACTCTAGAAAGCAATTTGGAACTATGACCAAAAAGCTATTAACTTGTGCATTTCCTTTGACTCATTGATATTACTATTATATCTACCCCAGAGAAATCAAAGAAAGAGTAAAAAACCTAAATGTACAAAAATATTTATTGCACTTCTGTTTGAGGTGTTAAAGAATTGGAAACTGAAGGCAAACCATCAATTGGGCAATGGCTGAACAAGTTATATGAATATGATGGGACACTATTATGCTGTAAGAAATGCAAAGTAGTTGCAACAAAAATTATATATAAATTATATAAAGTAGATATAATCAGGAGAAGAAAATTATACAATAATAGCAATATTGCAAAATTAATTAACTTAGGAACTTTGATTAACCATACTTTCAGAGGACTTAAGAAGAAAAATGCTATCCACTTTCTGATGGAGAGGGGGAGTAAGAATGCAGATTGTGACATAATTAAAATAGAAATTTATTTTGCTTGACTCTACATGTTTGTAATAGTAGTTTTGTTTTTCCTTGTCTTAACAGTAATGAGAGAGAACTGAATGGCAGAGAATGTAGATCTGAAAAAAAAATTAAGGTTGAATGAAAAAAATGAATATGCTAGTACTTGATATGAATTGAGAGAATAAAATTCATTGTATACACTTTAATCTAGCATGAGTTTTGCCTTTCACCTGCTGCTCTCTCCTTCAAATCAGCTAACAATAATTAAAACATTACATTTACTTGACTGGAAAGCACAATAGTTTCATAGCAATTCTGATATAGACTTGTCCCGATAAATCTGCCACATATACTGTGCTCTTTTGCACTTCCTTGCCTTTGTTCATGTCTCATTCCAAAACATTCCTTTAAAACATCCAAGATATTATTGATTCCTTTTGTTTTTTATATCACAGTCATTTCCCCTTTCTTAAATTCAATTTAACAACCATTTATTGAACACTTTTCTATTCTTAAAAAACATTGAGGACCCCATAAAGAACTTTTGGTTGGTTGTTGTTCTTCATTCTTGAGGACGATCAAAATGAAATCACAATGTTAGAGTTGAGTTTACAATGTGTCCAGCTATGTTTGATCATACCAGTATGAACTCGGAATGCTCTGCCACAGATTGGACACAAATAATCCATATGAACATTTGGGGTGACTTCTCTAATTTTGTTCATTTCGAGTTTCTTCTGGGCTAATTCAATTATGCTTTGCTCATGGAGCACAGTACCTTCTCTGATGAAGGCATGCCATGTTGGGAGGTCTTCCATGTCATACAATTGATTCTGAAGCTCTTAAGAGATATCTTGAAAATGTCCTTGTATCACTTTTCCTGACCACCTTGTGAATGATTATTCTATATAACTTCTCCTTAAAATAACTTTTTTGGCAAATGTTCATTTGGCATTCAAATAGTGTGTCTAGACCAATGAGTTGTGCTCTCTGTAGAAGAATTGGAATGCATAACAGTTTAGTTCAAGAAAGGACCTCTGTCTGGTATCTTATCCTGCCAGGTGATCTTCTGAATCTTCCTAAGACAATTCATACGGAAGCAATTCAGGTTCCTGAAATGGCACAGGTATTCTGTCCAGATTTCACAGACATTCAACAATGAGGCATACAACAGTTCTGTATACCTTCAATTTGGTAGTCAGTCTAATACCATTCTTCTTTCACATTTTCCTTCAGAGCCTCCCAAGCACTGAACTAGCTCTGGTAATGCTTGTGTCAATCTAATTGTCAATGTAGACATCCCTGGAAAGTTTACTGCAAAGGTAAAAGAAATTATCCTCTTCATTCAAAACTTCACCATTTACTATAACTGATGGTTCCACATATGGATGGTGTGGTACTGGTTGATGGAGGACCTGTGTTTTCTTAGTGTTAAGTTTTAGACCAAAATTAGCACAAGCAGCAGAGAACTGAGCTATAATTTGCTGTATCTCAGTTTCGGAGAGCACAATCATCTGCAAATAAAAAAAATCAAGCACTAACACTCCCTTCACTTTAGTTTTGGCTTGTAGACTTCATAAGTTGAAGAACTTGCCATCAGTATGGTAGGTAACTTTGATTCCATGTTTGTCCTCATTAAAGGCATTTGGCAATATAGCTGGAAACAGCATGCAAAAGAGCTTTTATTTATCTGAGTTAAATTTATTGATATTTATGCTATTAGAAAATAAGACAAAAATATAAAAATATTTACTAAATTGTTTAAATACAATAATAAACCATTTCATGTTAATATAAATAACATTTTTATAAAATTAATTTTTTTAAAACAAAATTTATTAGGAAGAGCAGTATCATTTTACATATTTTTGTAAATGTCTTTAAATGTCTGGCTTAATAGAAAAGTAAAATGTTCATATTTGCTTTTGTGTGCAATCTATTGTGATAAACTTTTTGTTTGAGGTATATGAAGATAACTTAATTTCACACAGATATATAGTAGGGAAAGGGAAGAATATTTTAATAGGTAAATAGTATATTTGTATTGTTATAAAAATAGTTGTGACATTGAGGATCCCCTGAAAAGATCTCAGGAACCCTAGGAGTTCCAGGTATACTTTGAAAAGCACTGATCTAAATGAGGAGACAAAACAGAAAAGATTTAGATTCTAGATTGAGATCTGCCATTAATCAATTAATTATGTAACCTTGGGGATGTCAATTTAGTCTCTTTTTGCTTCTGTTTCCACATCTGCAAAAAAGACAAATAATACTTTATTCATGTCATGGACAGCTGGGTGGTGCCATAGTGCACAGAATGCTGTATCTGGAATCAGGAAGACTCATCTTCCTGAATTCAAATCTAGCTTCAGTTACTTACTAGCTGAGTGACCCTGAGCAAGTCACTTCATCCTGTTTGCCTCAGTTTCCTCTTCTATAAAATGATCTGGAGAAGGAAATGATAAACCACTGCAATATTTTTGCAAAGAAAAACTCAAATGGGCTCATGAAGAGTCAGACAAGATTGAAAAAATGGAACAAAATCCATCATATAGGGCTTTTGCTGAGGTAAAATGTGGCAATACAGAATCAAGTATGAGGAAAAATACAAGGTATGGGGGGAAACTTAAGGTTCTTTCTCTGTTATAGTGTAGTGCTCATGATCTATCTTGGTGTCTTTCTATTCAATTTGACAAAGATTTATCAAGAACAAAGACCATTTTTTTCCCTTTTTTTGAGTCTGTAGAATTAAATCCTTAATAAATGTTTATTGACTGACTTTATGCAAAGATCTGTGCTACATTGGAGGCTAATATAACATAACTCATGATAAACAAAGATACTTCTTAGCCTGAAGGAATTTACAATCTAATGGAGGGAAGACAACATAGAAAAGAAAGATGAAAAAGGCTGTGTGTGTGTGTGTGTGTGTGTGTGTGTGTGTGTGTAAGGAATCTTGTAGAATTATGAAATTTCCCAATGATGAATTACCTGATGAAGGAAGGTATGATGGAAAGTTTTATGGAAGTCCAAAAGCAATGTAGCTGGTAAGAAATGGGGAGAAAAGGCAGATTTAGACAGGAAGGTGAATTCAGTTTTAAACATTGAGTTTGAGGTTTAGGTGGGCCATTCAGTCAGAGGCAGTCATCAAGTGGTTAGAAATATGGGATTCGAACTTTAAGGAGTATTTGGAGTTGATATTTATATTTTAGAGCATACATATTATTATTAATCATAATATTAATTTTTATTATTACTTACATTATTAATCATAGAATTAATCATTTGAGGTGCAAGAGTAGATGAGCTTACCAAAGAGACAGTGTGTGGTAGAAAAAAGGCTAATTTGAGTTAATGCCTATTTATTAAGTGTTGGGGTTACAAAGAAAGCTTTAAAAAAATAGTCCCTGTCCTCAAGGATCTCATAGTTATATATGGGTGAAATATGCAAATAAATTAGCATAAATTAATATTAACAGACACATTTTCAGAACATTAGCATAAAAAGAGATCAAAAAAGGCTTCTTGAAAAAGGTGGGATTTGAGCTGAAAGTTGAAGGAAGTCAGGGAAGCCAGGAAATAGAAGTTAGAAAGGAGAACATTCCTGATATAGGGATCAGCCAATGAAAACTAAGGGAATTGGGAAAGGATGTATCTTGTGTGAGCAGCAGCAATGAAACCAATGTTACTGGTTTGGAGAGTATGCAGTGGGGAATAAGATATCAGAGATTGACCAGGTAGGAGGGGCGAGGTTATAAAAGGCCTTAACAAGTCAAACAGAGGATTTTATATTTGATTCTGGAGAAAATAGGAAGTCAGTTGGGTTTTTTTGAATGTCTATGTGGCCAGGATGGACAGGTGAGGTGATATAGTCAGAGCTATACCTTAGAAAGACAGGTGAGTGGAAGATGAAGTGCATTTTAGAGATACTTGAGGCAGAAAGACCAACCAGAAAGCTATCACAGTAGTCCAAGTGTGAGATGATAAGGGCCTATACTAAGTTGTTGTGAGAAAAGAAATGGGGGAGTGTGTATATGAGAGGCATTATAAAGGTAGAAATGAGAGTATTTGCCAACTGAGGCAAAATGGGGGAGAAGTAGAGAGAGTGAAGTGTTGAGGATGAGATCTGAATTGTGAATCTGGGTGACTGGGAGAATGGAGCTTACTCTGAGAGGAGAATCCCAGACTTGGGGATGATTTGTGGGTAAATTTAAGGACCAAAGTTCCCAGGCAAAAGGGTTCAGGGATTCAATTTTCCATAAAGAGAAAGGGATTTCTTGATGCAACATATTCCTTGAAGAAATAAGAGAATCATCCATCTGGTTCTTTGATAGCATCTTACTTGTAGAGCAAAACCAATGAATCACTTGGACACTGCAGGTCCAGTGGCAAGGGAAATGCTTGTTCCAACCCTTCCCCTTCACCCAATCAGTTGCTAAGTTTTATTGGTTCTGCTTCTATGTCTTGCCTTGCATCTGTTTCTTTTGCTGTGTACAAGAGATGTTTCAAAGGCAAAGTCAACAGAACTTGGCAATTTATTAAATAATGAATTCTTGGATTACACTCATATTAAAGGGCTGAAAGATGGCGAGGAGTCAGTAAAAGAAGAAAAATCCAGAAAGACAGCTGGAGAATCATGAATCTCTTGCATATAAATTAATGTATTACAAAGCAGCCAATTACCAATTTTGCTTTTGTTTGCTATTTATTCTTCTCTAAGTTTGGACTTACAAAGACTAATACTCCAGAGACCTGTTTCCTTTGTTTCTCTCCTTTTAGTTTACCTGTGATTTAGCAGCTATACCTTATTGATATTTGGGCTATGATTTTTTGTGGTCCAAATTACTAGGTCTCCAGCAGTTTTGGTTAATTGAGTAAAAGATCATAGAATATTTTTTTCATTCAGTTATGATTTTTTTCTATTAAAATATAACTCTTCAAATGGCAAAAAGCATAATTTACTCATAACTATATTTATTAAAAATGCTTAGAGCAACATTTAGGGAAGTGTCAGAACAAAAATTGATAATGCTGAGTTGATTCAAGATAAGTTGAAAGATAGTAAATGAGCATCTAGCTATTGTTGAGTTTAAGATACTAGATCCAGCTCAGCCAAACTAGTCTTGCTCTCACCTTTGAACAATATATCTTTCCACGTGTGCAAAACTACTCTCTTCCTATCAGATATTGAATCCCTTTGTTGTTTTTTCAGTAGTGTTTAACTCCATATCTTTCTCTAGCCCAGTTAACAGATGAGGAAACTAAGGAAAACAGGGTTAAATGAATTACCTAGGATAATACTGCTAATAAATGTCTGAGAAGAGGTTTGAACTCAGAAAGATTAGTTTTCTTGACTCCAAGTCTGGCACTCTACTGCACCACCTAGGTGCCCTTAAATCCCTAGCTTCCTTCAAAACTCAGCTCAAGTACTAAAGGAAGCCTATTTTAATTTACTTGCTCCTTCTCCACTTATCTCCATCCAATTGCAAGTTCAATCCCTCCACAGATGATTCTGCATTTATTTTGTGTGTGTGTGTATATATATTTGCATACTATTCCATCTCTCCAGTAGTATGTTAACTCCTTGATAGCATGGACTTTTTATTTTTGTGGGATGGAATATCCTGCATCTTACATAATACTTAAGAAAAAAATGCTTGTTTAATAAATGAATGAATCAACTATATTCCAGAGAACTCAAAGAATTGGCACGAGATTTATGTGATAGTCACTGAAGGCCTGGAGAAGGGTCCATGTTGGACCATTTACAAAAAGGGATCGGAATGAAGATTTCAAAATTAAGACCAATTATTTTTTCTTTAGTTCCTATCAAAATCAAGAATGTATTATTTTTTTTAATCCAAGCTTTTTATTTTTAAAACATATGCAAAGATAATTTTTCAACATCGACCCTTACAAGACCTTGTGTTCCAATTCCCCCTCCCCTTTCCCCACCCTCTTCTCTAGATGTCAAGTTATCCAATATATGTTAACATGGTAAAAATATATGTAAATCAAATATAGGCATACACATTTATACAATTATCTTGCTGCACAAGAAAAATCTGATCAAAAAGAAAGAAAAATTTGAAAGAAAAAATTTGAACACCAACAAAAAAAAGTAAAAATGCTCTGTTGTGATTCACACAGTTCCCACAGGCCTTTCTCTGGGTGTATGTGGCTTTCTTCATCACTGAACAACTGGAACTGGTTTGAATCATCTCATTGTTGAAGAGAACCATGTCCATCAGAATTGATCATCATATAATCATATAATGTTGCTGTGTACAATGATCTCTTGGTTCTGCTCATTTCACTTAACATCAGTTCATGCAAGTCTCTCCAGGCTTCTCTGAAATTATCCTACTGGTCGTTTCTTACAGAACAATCATATACCATAATTTATCCAACCATTCCCACTACAAAAAGGGCTGCCACAAACATTTTTGCACATGTGGGTCCCTTTCCCTCCTTTAAGATCTCTTTGGGATATAGGTCCGGTAGAAACATTGCTGCGTTAAAGAATGTGCACAGTTTGATAGCCCTTTGAGCATAGTTCCAAATTGCCCTCCAGAATGATTGGAACAGTTCACAATAAGAATGTATTAATAAGAGGTATTTTTAAAGAATAAATGAGGCTTCATTAAGAAGAGACTAATTTAATTTCCTTTTTTTTGTTGTTGTTGGAGTTTCTAGGGTAAATTCATTATATGGCTGGCAATCATATTATATATCTAAAAATCAGGTAACACTAAATTATCTAGAAAGTTAAAATAGAGGACTACCTAAAGAACAATAGAGTTATAGAGCAAATATGAGTGATCTGCAATATATTTATTACAAACAATTATTAAAGAAAGGGGTTGAAAAGGTCAACAAAAAATGTGATCAGATGGTGAAATCAAAAGACAACTAATAGACAGCCATATGTCCCATTGATATGTTCATCATGTTAAAAGTGAAGGAAAGGCCCTAGCAAATTGGGTGATATTCATGTGATGAACTAATGGGGGAGAAGAGAGATACCAACCAGAGTCCAGTGGATGGGTAAACATTGCTATCTATATCAGTGGAAGGAATACCCACACTGATGATATCACATTTCCATTTGAGTATTAGATATAAATATAGATTGCTCTTGTAACCAAAGGTTAAAAGTCCATTTACATGAGATTCTCCTCATTGGTGGAGATTGATTATTTAATGTTCCTTGACTATTGGAGGGGCAAATTTGTTAAGAGTTTGAGAGAGAAAAGCAAGAGAGAGAGAGAGAGAGAGAGAGAGAGAGAGAGAGAGAGAGAGAGA
>JAJPUD010000686.1:54514-107382 GCA_023553655.1 Myrmecobius fasciatus | reverse complement strand
AGAGAGAGAGAGAGAGAGAGAGAGAGAGAGAGAGAGAGAGAGAGAGAGACAGAGAGACAGACAGAGAGAGAGAGAGAGAGAGACAGAGAGAGACAGAGAGACAGAGAGAGACAGAGAGAGACAGAGAGACAGAGAGAGAGAGACTTTAGGGAGTTTCCCTTTTGGTGAGATCTGGTGAGATCTTTCTCTTTTTCTTGGTTGAGCTGAGATACTTTTTATGCGAAATGACAGCTCATTCACTCTGAATATTAACTGGCATGTATTGTCATGAGTATATTTTCTTTTGTCTGTTTGCTTTCAATTTGGATAAATGGGTTTATTTACTTATATTGTATGTGTTCATTGTGGAATTGGCATTTGGTGAGAAGGAAGTCAAGCTTAGATATTTAGCTAGAGGCATTCCTTTATTAAAGTACAGCAATCAGTAGCTCAGCTTGAAGTTAAAAATTATTTTCCCTATACTAATGCTATTCCTTCTATTCTTGTGAAAAATAATGGACTTTTGGACTGGATAATAATTAAGTGAATTTGGAAATGGTTAAACGGTTAGACCCAAATAAAAGTTATCAAAGGACACATGTGAGATGGAAAGGGAAACAAATTTGTGCTTGGTTTTGCACTGTTTAACATTTTGATCAATGAATTAGATAAAACAATAAATGCCATTTGTAATCTGTGTTAGCTACATCTCCTAGCTTTGTGTCATCTGCAACTTTGATAATCAGAATACAAAAAGATCTTTATAAATAAAATCACTGGGAGTTATCTCATCAAGAAGATGAGATTTAACAGTGAGGGAATTGAGGGGGAATGGAGCCACAAGTGATGGTGGGAATTGACTAAACCACACTGACTCGATCTTGTGACTTAATTTTGGATCTAGCCCAGGTCCCTTCTATTCAATTGTGAATCTAGTTCAGATTCTGTTTTGTGAAAAAACTTTATTCGATTGTGGGAACTGGGAGAAAATCTTGTATTGTTTGAACCCAGTCTAGTGTGGATAGGAAACTGGACCACTCCTACCTGTTGTTTAGAGAACCTTAACTAAAGGAACTAGGTTTTGCTGATCATAAACCCTGTTAGATCCAAAGATTTGATTTATGCAAGGAGTTTTCTCACAATTACACATTTCAACCCTTAAGTAACCCATATATCTCATCTGAAAAATTGGCCCTTTGATTTTTTATGGACACAGGTGGGGAGTGGAACACTTTTTTTTTCTGAATTCAGGGAATTGTAGCTGTTCACTTTCCTCCTCCCAACTTCGCATAACCCTCCCTCACTTAAATCTAATTCACTTGCTTGTTGTAGCATTACTTCCCTTTTTGAGAATGAAAGACAAAGAACTACCACAACAACCACCCAAGTTGGAAAGTCCCTAATCTTTCCTCTAATTAGAAATCAAATTACCCATTGTTGTGTCCTAGTTAATTATTTTCCTTTAATTAATTGATTTTATTTGATATTATTTTTAATTTATAAAAAAATCTGTCTCTTCCTATGTGAAGGGACCAAAGCTGAGGAAGCCTAGTCCTCATTTGTTATGCAATTGGCAGGTGTTGTTTAATAGTGATATGCTCAGAAGCTTGAACCTTTGTTTCCTCAGCAATTTCATTTTTTACCTGCCACAACAGAAACAAAATAAAGTTTTATACTTGTGTTTAAAAATGGAAGATGATAGAGGCTTGATAGAAATTCATCTGAAAAAGATTTGGGAGTTTTAGTGAAGACCATTAATATTAGTCAACAGGGCAATATGGCTGCTAAGAGAGATAATATGATCTTACTTTAATGGCTCTTTCTTCTAATAGTATAGATCAAATACTATTTATCCCTTCCCATTCTGTGTAATTCTGCCATATTCTTCCATTGTTTACAATAACCTAACATTATAGGAACCTTTCTTGAGTTTTGATACCATGAAGTTATCCCTGGAGTATATGACTTATTTATCCCTCATTCTTATCATATGACCCTTCCATCTTTTTTTTTTTTTCAGTCATACATTTCTTTGATGACATCCTTTATATGTCTCCCTTTTTGTAATTCCTTAGGGATTAAAATAGATGATCATTTCTGGCCACCCAGTGAGATGGACCAAAGAGAATAAACACAAGATTATGGTAGGAGTTAGAAAGTTTCATACATGGCTATGACTTACTAAAGTCACAGAGAGTTTTTAAAGCTATACTTTTTGGTTTTGATTTCTTGGGAGGGGGTGTAATAATAAATATTTATTAATAGCTTTTCTCTTCCCCAAATTACACATGACACACTTTTACACTTAATCTGTATTATTAACATTGTCTCCATTTTTTTCGTTTTTGTGTGGACAGTCAACAAAACAATAAAACAAGCCCCGATCTGTAGTATTTGCCATTTTCTGAGGGGTAAATGCTCACACTGAAAATTTAACAATCTTTAATTTAAGAATTAAACACAATTTAATTTAACAATATTTGCTCTAGTATATCCCTGATTAATCTTATATATAACTCATAATCTTTTTAGGACATTTGAACTTGGAGGAAAGATAGAAATTATGTGGAAATTGGAATGTGATCCAAGAAAATTGTGGATTTCTGTAGGATTAAATCATATTTTTAGACTGGTGAAAAATTTAGGCTAAGGAACTGAAAGGGAAAAGGCAGGTCCTGTTGATACATGTGTGAAGGGATTTTTGAAAAGATCAGGAGTTTCCAGAATCAGCCCATGTCTGTTCTGTAGTAGGAAGGTGATGGAGCTTGAGGTTGGATCGCCACCTGGTGGCTTTTGCAGATGTTGCACTCTGAATACTTGGCTATTTCAGCCACCCTAAACCAAGGTAAAGCCAAGTCCCATTTCTTTTACATCAATAGGGCTACAAAGAGTTAAATGGTCTGTCTTTGAAGGTGGTGGGTTTCCCTTCACGGAATGTCATTAAGTCAAGGCTAGATGGTCACTTGTAACTCTGAGATTTTGTGAAACTTAACTCTCTTGGTACAATTAACTTAACCCCCCCCCCCCCAAATCAAAACAACTGACAGCCCTTCTGAAACATTCGTTAATCTCATCCTGGTATTCCTTCTGACTCTATTGAAATATCTAATTTTCCCTAAACCTTTTATTAATCACCTTTTTAAGCACAAACATGACTCCAGTCCTGGAACTTCAATGTTTTAAGGCAACTTTGTAGCAAAAGCAGTTTCTCCTTCAGAGTTAGTCTTTAATCTTCCAGACATTGAGGGAAAAACTTGACTACTGCCAACTCAATCACACAAAAGGTGTTAAATTCCATTCTTAACAATCTCAATTAGGTGCCTGAATATTCTCTTGAATTCCCTTGCTCCTTACTTTCTCTTGTTGCTGATTTGTATGAAAGTTATATTTGTCTTTTCCCTTTTTATAGTATGATTGTCAGTTTCTGAATCAGTACCCCAACACAAAAATGCACAGTTTCTATCTGATCAATGCTCTCTATTTAGTTGCAGTTATTCAAGTTTACATCTTAAATATTAAATTCAGTATCACTTGAGACTTGTTAAAACCTGGCTTCTGATGAACAATATTTTTCTCCCCTCAAAGGGACTAGGAGATATTGGATCCTGGACTATATTAGAAGCAATATGTAATCATAAAAAGAATGCCAGACTTGGATTCAGGGTGACTATTTGAGTCCCAGAGCCATCCTACCTTCATTAGCCACGTTCATATAAACAAATGACACCCTCCTTGAAAGATGCTTTTCTCATAATAATGACAACTCTCATTTATATGGCATTTCAAAGTTTGCTCAATGCTTTTCATATGTTCTTAGTGAGTTCACATTGATCCTTTGTCATAGCAGTATCCCTATTTTATAGATGTGTAATCTGAGACTCAAAGAGGTTAAGTTACCCAGATAATGGAATCAGATGGTTAGAGCCAGGGAAAAAGCCCAGGTATCCTGAATCCTCTGTGTGGTGTTTCTTCCACTTCACTTTTACTCCCTAGTAGGATTAAATGCCTTAATTAGATGCTCATCAGTGAAATAGAAAGTACCTGCAGGATTCAAAGTGTTTTGGTCCTGTGGTAAGGAAAGGCAACTCTTTTTTCTGGAATTGGAAAGGTGATTTTCTTGACATCAGGATGTCATCTTTTTAACTGCCTTTTTAAACTGTTCTTTTAAACTCCCATCCATTGCTACAGGTTATGCTCCAAAGTCCTCCTTCACACAACACTTTTTTGAATACTTGAAGATAGCTATCCTGTTGTCATTGAGTCTTCTCTTCCACAGGTTCACCCCCATATAACTCAAAGCTCTTATCATCTTTGTTGGATTCCCTTGGTTACTCTCAGGTTTATTATTAGGGTTCTCCTAATCATGGTGCCCATATAAAATATTTCAGATGAGCTGTGGTGAAAGCCATGTACAGTGGGGCTGTACCTCCCTATTCCTAGCATGCCCTCTTTATTCAACCTAAGGTTACATTAGATTTTTAGCATTACATCATACAGTTGATTCACACTGGACTTTTATTTCATTAAAATCCCCTTATCTTTTGTTACTGGCTAGGATCCAGCAACTCCCACTTACTCTGAGGGGAGAAAAATAGTGTCCATTAGAAGTCAGGTTTTTAACACGTTTCATTAGTGATACGTAGAACTTAATATTTAATATATAAACTTGAATAACTGTATTGAGATAGAGAGCATTTATCAGAAAGAAGCTGTGTATTTTTATAGAGAAACTGATTCAGAAACTAATTGACAAACTATAAAATGGAAAAAAGACAAATATAACTTTTATGCCAGCCAGAAAACAATTGTAGTTGTACTATGCTTTCTCTTTCTGTTTAATATTTGTGAGATTGATTTTTTGTGTGTCAAAGTACAATATTTTTTTTTACATTTAATCCTACTGAATTTTGGCTTTTAAATTTAGCCAATTTTTATAGTTTGTCAAAATCCCTTTGAATCCTATTTCTGGCATTCAGTGTTAGTTGCCAACTTTGTATCATCTGCAAGTTTGATGAGGGTGTCATCTGATGAGGTCTTTATGTAAGTCATTGATAAAAATATTGCAGATAAATTAATTACAGGTAAAAAAAAATTACAGGTCCCTGAGGTACTTTATCTTTTCCTATGTTGACATGGAATCATCAACAATCACACTTTAAGTCTGGCTACCTAAGCAGTTCTGATTCTGTCTGATTAAATTATTATCTAACTCACACCTTTTTCTTCTTCACAGGAATCATTTCAGATATTTCATCAAAAGCTTTGCTACAATTGAGATAAACTATATGCATGACATTCCCTTCATCTACTTATTTAATAATCCTGTCAAAAAAGGAAATGAGGTTAGTCTGGCATGATCTTTTCTTGATGAAGCCATGGAATCCCATTTCCCTTTCTAGACATTTGACGACTACTTGCTTAATGATACATTCTAGAATTTTCCCAGTAATGAAGTCAAATTCACTGATCTATAGTTTGCAGATACTATTCTCTTTTCTTTTTTGAATATCAGAACAATGTATCTCTTTTTCAATTCAATTTTACAATTTCAACATATCCTTCTTCTGTTTTCTATAATCCTTATCACTGACAGTGACTCAGGAATCAAAATTGTTAGTTCGTTCAGGACCTAAGGATGTAGTTTATCTCTGTCAGGTAACTTAAATTTATCAAGATCAGCTAGGTACTTTCTTATTATTTCCTTTTCCCCCCTTGGGCATCAACTCCCTTTTAGTCATTTTTATTTGCAGGGTAAGTCATTCTCTTTAGCAAAAACTATAAATAAAGTAAGTGCTGAGCTTTTTTGCCTTCTCTATTATTACTTAACAAGCAAAAGGTGAGATTAAATGTTGGAATTTGACAGTCTTTTTTTTTATTGCTGAGGGATTTTTCCAGTTTCATATTAGTCTTCAAAGCAGGGAACAAGCTAGAGGAGTCAACATCAGATTTAGGAAATAACCTTCATATTTGGGGTTCAATTACATTTGGTGGTTGATGAACCTTTTTCATGGGAATTCCTTAAGGTGAGATGTACATTCCTGTTAAAGTGAAATTGAGGCTTTCAACATCTCTATAAGACTTAACATTCTTTAGATTGAATGAGTCCTCTCTGCTCCCATAGAACCACTTCACATTGACACCCGAGGATAACTCTCATTTCATTGATTAGCCTCTAATAAAGCATGCTATTCTTCTACAAAGGTTAACCCATCTAATGACAGGATCTTTAAGCTAGTCTTTAAATAGCAATCCAGACATGTCTTTTTCCTGTTTCAACACTTTAATGAAGAATAAGGTGGAGTGAGGCACAGATTTAACAGAAATGGTAGACAAGTTATGAACAAGAATCATCATATGCCTGAAGTTTCTCCTAGGCAGTCTCAGAGAAGTGCTATTGTACCTTAGCATCAAATAATAGAATGGCAGAATTGGAAGGAATATTCCAGTTCAAACTTTTCCCCCAATGTAGAATTTCCTTCCACGGTATCCCTGACACAGAATCATCTACTCTCTGAACACCTTCACTAACAGAGAACTGATAGGCTCACAAGTAAATCTTCTCTGTTGTTCATTTAAATTAAACATTTTATCAAGTACCTACTGTAGTTCTTGACAATAGAGATATAAAGATTAAATCCATTTCAATATCATACAATTGAACAAGCATCCATTAAGCCGATACTATGCCCCTGGAACTCTGTTAGGAGCCAGAAATGCAAAGACAAAATTAAAAAAAACCAAAAAACCCTGATCTCAAGTAGCTTAGATTCTAGTGAGGAGATAAATGATATATACGGATAACTGTATTCATGAGAGGAGGGCAAGAGGGGGAAGAAAGGAGAGAGAGAAAGAAAGAGAGGGGGGGAAGGGAGAAAAGGAGAGAGGGATAAGGAGGTGGAGAGGGAAGGAGGGAAAGAGGAAAGAAAGGAGGGGAGTGTAGGAAAGAGAAAAGTAGACAGAGAGAGAGATAGGCAGAGAGACAAAAACAGAGAAAGTTATGTTCAGATATAGCTAGAATGCAAGTTAGAATGTGAGAAGTGCACAGGATTGTTCTAGCAGAGAATGAAGAAATGGTTGAAACAGCATTTATTAAATACTTTGGTCTGTGCAAAGCTCAGTATATGGGAATATTAGAATATGAGCACTAATGGAAAGATCAAGCTTACATTCTAATTCTTACATTCTATATTATAGATAGAGGATTTCAGCATATGTCATATGGAAAGACTATGGTGTTTCAGCAAAGAAGATGGACAAGCATATTTTTAATATTATTTCAATTGATAAAACCATATCCATTTCTGCTATTGGAAAATTCAACAATATTGAGGGATTTGGTGGTAGGAATTTTCTTTTCTGGGTTTTCAGTAGCTGTGGTGACGGAGGAGGCAAGGCTGCCTCACTTGCAGAAGCAGTTTTGTGATTAGCTTCTCCACAAAGACTGTGCTTTTAGAAGATGGCTGTTGGGAATAAGAGTATAGCAGGGTTGGTGTTGGGATGGGACATTACTAATCCCAGCACTTTGGGGCCTTTCTGCATAGGTGAGGGTTAACTCTCTCTTGTGGCAGGAATGCTTCATAGGGATTTCTCCTTTCAGTGGTAGCTGTGTGGGCCAGCCTGGAAGAATTAGAGACTGGAAAGAGAGTGACCATTTTGGTTGTAGGGCTCATGGACAACTTTATGGAGGAAATGAATCTTGAACTGGGTCTCAAAGGAAGATTATTTCAACAGAGATGTTGATAGATCACGTTCTAGTTTTAGAGAATAGTGAATGCAAAGACATGAAGAGGGGAATTCAGGGAAATTGGTGGGAGGGGGGGCAGCAAGGTCAGTGGAGATTGATTATCCATTTTGTCTGGAATAGCATCCAACATTCCTTGTTAGAAAGTTCTTATTCACTCTGAGCCAAAATTGGACTCCCTGTAACTTCCACCTATTCCAGGATTGCTTAAAATTGTAATCTTTTTTTAAACTCCGGGATGTGACCCAAGACTAATTTTCTATATATCCTTTCCTTGTCTTTGTGAATATACACAGCTGCCTTGAAAAGCATCGAAGCCATGTGCAAGCTGTTACACTGGAGGGAAATAATCAGAGTTGTATAAGGCTTGTCTCTCTCCTCACCTGGCCAATGTATATGTACTCATCACCTGCTTCAGAACAAAAGGTGTAATGAAGGTACAGGAAGGGTACAATGCTAAGAGAAGCTCATTATCCTTTACTCCATTTCTTGTACTCTGTGGTCCAGCCAAACTGACTTTTTTGTGTTTTTCACATATGGAGCTCCATCTTTCATTTCTGTTCTTTTGAATTGGCTGTCCTCCAGTCTTCAATGCACACCCTACTCACCTTCACCTCATAGTATCCCTCTCATCCTTCATGGAAAACTTAGACATCATTTCCTATTCAATAGCATTTAGTGACCTCCAGAGATATAGTGGATAGAATGAAAGGTCTGAGGTCAAAAGGACCTGAGTTTAAATCTGTCTTTAGTCACTTATGAGCTGGCAAGTCACAACCTCTAAGTTTCCTTATTTATAAAATGGGTATCATAATCGCAGTTACCTCCAAGGAATATTATGAAGATCAAATGAGGTAATATTTGTAAAACAATTAGCACAGTACCTGGTATATATTAGGTACTTAATAAATGATAATTTCCTATTTTTGATTTTCCTAAATGCTAGTCCCTTCTTTCCTTTAATGACTTTTTATTTATTTATTCCGTATATGCTTATACATTTACACATTTGCTTTCTCAATTAGAATATAAACTCCTCGAGAGCAAGGTTTTTATTCTCTGTGTACCCTTAGCACCTAGCTTAAGGTCTAGCACATATTAGGTGCTTAATAAATGCTAGTCAACTGGCTGATTGCTTGCTCTTGCCTCTGCTTTATGTGAAAGACTGAGTGCCCTTGTTTTACTTTTCCATAAGTTTTGATCTTCCATGACTTTGCTGAACAAACCAATCTCTTGATTCTTGATTCTTTATTCCTTTACAGCTAGTTACTCAACATTCAACATTCAATGAGTAGCTGAATTCAAGTAAGTCAACCAGTTCTGGAGATGCAGAAAGGGCCCAAGGGACCTGCAGAATTTAGAGGAGACATGTGCCCTCTTGGTACTGAGAAACTGAGCTGCCAACATCTAATTTCTTTCTTAGAGAACTGAAAATCAGGGAACTCTGAGCTGACTGTTTCAGTGACTGAGGTTGGTCAGTGATTCAATGAGCCAATTGTATGGGGGAAAGAAGGCAGGCTCTGATGGTGCTGAAAAGATCTGAGGTTGTAATAAATATAGTACATAAAGTAGTCACTTCATCACCAAGGCAAATCAGGTATCTCAAGTTGACTTCCTGGGATTTCTCAAGGCTCTCCTGAGTCAATCTAAGGCATCCCCACCTGATCCTCAAAAATTTAAAGGGATTTTCTCCCTCTCACTCATTGTCCATAAAATGTAGATGAGTGATATTGGCATTCAAAGCTCTCTACTATCTGGCTTTAATTTATCTGCCTGGCCTTATATAGCTATCTAGTCATTTAGTCAGTTAATAAACATTAAGGGCTTACTATGTGCTAGAAAGGAAAAAAACCAACCCTTAGTTCCTGCTTTCAAGGAGCTTACATTCTAATGAGGAGAAACAACATAAATAATTAGGTACATACAAGATATTTCTATAATTATATTATTAGAAACATAAGTATGCATTAGATACATATAGAACATTATATAAAATTGTATATAAACAATAAATGTTATACATTATAAAAATAGAAAATATACATACATGCATCTACATGTATATCTCTGTGTATATACGCACACATGTATACATGTGAACACATGTACACAAACACAATTCATATATATGTATGTGTATATATGTACATGTGTGTATATATACATATTTTTAGTATCTTAGATGTAAGGTAATCTCAGATGGGAAACCACTAACCTTCATGTTCCCTACCTTCTTGCCAAAATTGAGCAACACTTTGAGATCCACCCACTCCTATTATGTCTTATCTTGGTGCTTCTCCTAGTGACATCCCCTGTATATTGCCTTCATTTATTACAATTTCCCCCTTCAAGGTTCCGCTTTGACACCTCTTCTTCTATTAAGCCTTCCTTAATTCCTTCTTCCCCCAAAATGAGCTGAAATCTCTCTCTCTCTCTTCACATTTCTCATAGCCCTTGACCTGGATGTCTCCTTTATACTTATCTAGCTCCTCTGTGGTCTTTTCCCATTGTATTTTCAGCTTCTCAGGAACTAATCTTGTGCTACAATACCTGGTGCATTAGGAACTTCATAAAAGTTGGTGGAATTTGATTAATCCTGTCTTCACATAGATCCAAGTTTGAAGGAGCCAGGGTGTGAGTGAGTCCTTTACTCATTCCTACCTCCCCTCCAAGTGTGGGCTTGATTGCTCCTAGGGAAAGCCCTGGATCCTTTTCTCACTGTTTCCTCTCCTTTCCCGAAATCTTCAGAGTGTTCTGGGCCCAGCCAGCACCAGTGAAGAGGCAGGATGTCAGGATGTGAGAGGCCAGAAGGATCTCATTCCAGGGGTGTGTGAGTTGGAGCAATGTGAGCTTTCACACAGGTAGACTACTGTAATCTCTGCTGCAAGAGATCCTAAAGCTCTTCTTAAGCCTTCCTTCCTGTATACCTCTCCCAAAATAACTTCTGTTTAAGGGACCAGGAAGGGAGGGAGCTAAGAGCTGAGGGAGTAGGGAAGTCTGCCACTAGCTCTTAGTGGTTCAGATGTGGTTTGACAGCCAGGCTTATAGGAAAACTGCTTATGCTGCTGAGGTTTGCTTCCATACACATCTCCTGGCTGTTCACACCTTTCACACACACTTTCTACCAGGAAGGTTAGATATAAAACAGGAAACCTGCTGTCAGTCTCAGGATTGAAGGCGATTCTAAGCACTCTCCATAGGAGCTGTTTTTTTTCTTGGGGTCAGAAACTCTTTGGCAATACTTAACATGGAGCCTCTTAAATAAACTATTGACTGGTGAGGGCATTCTGCTTTTGAGTTCTCTCTTGCTTAGCTTTTGATCATTTATTATCAGGCCCCATGCTGCTGCAAACTTCTTGTCTTCCAAGATTTCCCAATTTGTACCCTTTAACCAAGCTAGGTTAGTCCCCTCACCATCTTCACTGTATACCATTTGTCTCTTCCCCATAATCTCTAATTTCTTCCTTTCCTTTCTCCCTTCCCCTTGGATGATGCTTATCCCCTCTCCTGGAATGACTTTTGTTGATTCTTTAATGTCTAACTTGAATCCTTATTACTACATGAAATTTTTCCTGGGCTTCAGCCTTTATTTATTTTTTCTTAAATGCCTATAATGCTAATGGTCTGGATCTTAGTTTCACACTTAATTAGGCACTGTCTTGTATTATTTGCTGTTGTTTCTTATGGCTTTGTTTTATCTCCCCAACTATATTAGGCATTCTTTGAAGGCCAAGGATCTTACAATCGTCAAACTTCACAGATAGAAGGGACCTCAGAGATCATCTGGTCCAATTGTGCTTGAATAGGAGTTCCAGTACAATAATCTGGACTCCACTTTAGGATCTCTGAGGATGGGGAATGTGATACCTTTTAATTTACTATAATTTCTACTCCCTGCTACTAGGGGGTAGCAGGATAAAGTGCTGGGTTGAAACTAGGAAGACCTAAGTTTAAATCTGGCCTCAGACACTTCCTAGCTGAGTGACCCTGGAAAAGTCACTTAATTCTGTTTGCCTCAGTTTCCACATCTATAAAATGAACTGGAGAAGGAAATGATAAACCATTCCAGTATCTTTACCAAGAAAACCCCAAATGAGCTCATAAAGACTGAATAACTCAACAACAACTGTTCCTAGTTTTTCCCTCTGAGCTTGTACCCCAACATAATCATTACCTTATTCACTGGTGAATGATGTAACTTAAAATCTTGAAGTCTTCTCCCTGTATCCCAATAGGCCACTGGACAATACCCTCTTCAAGGTCTCACACAGGATGGAAGAACTCACAGGGCAAATAGCCCAGATGACTAGACTCTGCAGAGTTGCTATATTCCATTATAAAAAGGTTACCTCTGACTCCTGTGCTCTCCCACTCATTAATAATCAGTTCTTCAAAATAAAGGTGAGTTTAGGAACATTTAATAGTAACATGGGCTAACCTCGTGTTTTTTAAATTATCTGATTATAGGCATTTTATAGAAAGGAAGAAAGGCTGGTATCTTTATTGTAGTTTATCATGCCATAGACTAATAAACCTGGTTCTATAATTATGACAACAAGAAGTGGCTACCATCTTTTTTTTTAATATTCATTACTTAACAGATAACAGAATATGTCAAAGACATAGCTATCCTTTCTTTGAAACTGACATACCATTTTTCAAAAGGAGAAAAGACAACTTAAACCAATGATATTTATTGCAATTTTCCCAGGTGTATGAAGTTGTTTTTTTTTTTTTTTTTTTAGCCTGTCTATAAACATTAGCTTAGCTGTTGGGACTCTCAGTGTGATGGTCCAGTGACCAATGAATGGACATATTACTGGAGGAAATGAATCATATAAATCTTGACATTCTGAATATAAATGAAACCAGAAGACAAAAGGAGATTGAAGCTAATGGGGACTAGCTTTCCTTATAGAGGCAAAAAGATGAGTTGGCAGAGATGGCTTATATTGCACATCCAAGAAGCATCATAACATGAAATACACAGTCACTTCTTCTTATAGTGATCGTGATAAGTAAGGGAATTGTGAGAATAAAGGGAACCACACTGACTCCATTTTGTGACTCAAGTTTGGACATAGCTCAATTCCCTTTCTTTTTGATTATAGATCTAGTCTAATACTTCTTGTGTGAGAGAAAACTTGGTTCAATTATGGAAATTATGAGAAAACTTTATTGCATTGTTTGAAGCTAGCCCTGTATGACTGGGAAGCTGGACAACCTCTACCTGTTGCTTAAAGAGCCTTAACTAAGGACCTCGGTTATGTTGACCAGAAACTTAGTCAGATCCAAAGATTGGTACAAGGATTTTTCTCACAATTATAAATCTCACACAACCCATATATCTTCTTTGAAACCTGGGTTTGTACTGATTAATTAGTTATTACTCTTTTTTTCCTTTGATTAGATACAGACATTTGGGAGGAGTGGGACACCTCTTTTTCTGACATAGGGAATTGTACCTGCTTTCTCTCCTCACTCTCAACTCTCAAAACTCACTTATCTCCCTCCCAACTTAGAAAGTCCTTAATCTTTCCTCCAATTAGAAATTAGATTACCTGATTTTTGTATCTTGGTCTATACCCCACTAATTGTTTTCTTTTAATTATTTCTTCCTATTTGATTGTTTTAATGCATAAAAATAGTCTTCCTCTGTACTCAGGGTTCAGTGCCAAAGCTGAGAAGGCCTGGTTTCAATTTGTTATGCAGTTGGCATGCATTGCTTAATAAATCAATATGCTCAGAAGCTCGAACCTTTGTTTCCTCAGACATTTCATCTTTTACCTATCACATAAATAAACACTTGCAAAAAGACTCCTGTGAAGTCAAATGTAGCTTATATGCTAACATGTGTGGCAGAGGATGAGATAGAGAAATTCTGCAAAGGCCTTGTTATAATCTTCCAAATTAGATAAACACATATTCTAATACTTGGTGACTTGAATGTAAAAATCATCATGGGAGATATTTTTAAAATGTCAGAATTATAGTTCCAAAATAAGAAATAAGAATTGTCATAAATTAATCGATAAAATAGAAAATAATGGATAAAAAAAATTGTAGAATCATGCTCACAGATCATATTCATTTTACAGATGATAAAACTAAGATTCAGAGAATTTTAATGTCTAGTTCAAGGTCATACTGCTGATAAGTATCAAAGAGAAGATTTGATAGTAAGTTATAGTAATGTGAAGTCCATCATGCTATTGACCATGCTACTGCTCTTCTCAAAGAACAGACATTGGCAGATTATTTTATTTCCTAATAAAATTTAACCAGTATAGATCATCTCACAACTAAAAGACCAAAAAAACCTAGAATCTACTGTATCAGAAAGCATAAAAGCCAAGGGCAATACTGGTTTAGAATATTAACAAATATAATTTTTTATATGGACAAAAATCTGACTGTCTTCTAATTCATATCTCAGAATTTTATAATCCTGCTAAGTCTTTTCAGGACTAATCCCATTTTGAAGTATTCTCTTTCTCTCATAGTACCTTCCCTCCAATAGCACCTTTCTTCTTATTATAGCTAACTCTGGTTAGTCTGTTCAACTCCTCTTTGGATCTAACCTGCCAGTCAATGCATATCCAGGCCTCATGGCATATTCCTTTAATGGATTCTTCCAAATTCTTTTCCTTTCTAACCATATGTTCTTCTAACTCTATTTCATATTTGCCCCTCCTGGTGCCTATTTTACCTTTTATTGTTGTCTGTAACCTCTTCCCTTAAAATAAAACTACCTTTTGGCAAAAAATCTTATAATTTGGCAACTAAAGGTGAGAGACGGATCAAAGAAGGTACTTTTCTTAAGTATTGGAAAAGTTTCAAATGGATAAGAAATTCAGTCTGTTCAACTTGGTCTCAGGAAGAAAAACTAGGAATAATGGATCAAAATTGAAAAGAGACAAATTGAAGCTTAATATAAGGAAAGACTCCCTAACAGAGCTATTGAAGGGGAGAATGGACTACCTTGGGAAGCAGACATTTTGTTCTTAGTGGAAGGTTTCAAAAGAGGTCTAGAGGATATAGCTGTCAGACATGTTGTAGAAAAGATTCTTTTCCAGTGATGTGTTGAACTGCCTGGTCTTTGAGTTTCTTCCAGCTCCAAGAATCTTATTTTGTAACTAATCACATTGATGGGATAAAAAAAAAAATCCACTGAAATGTTGAATTACAAAAGACTGAGTAGCATTTGCTTCCTCTAGTTTGAATTACATTACCATACAAATTGAAGATTAGTTGGAAGGATTGGGAGATTTTTAGCCAGGAGAAGAGAAAATTTAGGGGCAACATGACAGCTCTCTTCAAATATTTGAAGAGATATCATGTGGGAATCCAGAGACTACAATGAGTAGAAATAGAACTAGATGTGGAAGAGATTTTAGAAGTCACTAAGTTCAACCCCTAATTTTACAAGTGGAGAAACTGAGGCCAATTGAGTTTAATTGATTTGCCTCAGGTCAAATTGTGATTTGTAACAACATTGTACCATGATTCTCTTTGAGGAAGAGGAGAGCCAGTCCTCTAAAGCATCCCAATGAGGAGAGCTCTTTTTTTTCTCTCTGACTGTTTCTTAGGTCTTGCTGAGCCTAGGAAAGTAGGTATACAAGGGCCCTAGGGAATCTTTTGACCTTCCTGAAGCAGTTAGGGACTGGAAAAAATTTGAAAATTAATACACTGCTATATATTACACAGAGGGACAATTCTGGGCCATGTGGGGCCCAGGGGCAAACTACTATCTGTAGCTAATCCTGTTCACACATTTTCACTTAAGTGAAATGAGGTTAAAATAGACCCCACAGGCAACCTTACAAAGGGAAAGAAGCCACCAATGGGAAGCTGAGGAAACCATGTTCTCTCTTATTTTTCCTTTTTGACGGTGTTTTCCTTTCATGTTCAGAGTGACTTTTTCATTCCCTTATCAACTCCAGTTAAAAGTATTTTCTTTTCCTCCTTCAATTTTTCTAGAGCAACTTGTTTGGTACTCTCCTTTATCTTTTTATTATATTTGTTATTTTTGTCACTTAGTAGTTTTTCAATCTTGTCCAACTCTCCCCAAACTCATTTGGGGTTTTCTTGACAGAGATACTGAAGTGGGTTTGCCATTTCCTTTGCTAATTAATTTTGCAGATAAGGAAACAGGCAAATAGTATTAAGTGACTTGCCTAGGGTCACTCAACTAGTAAGTATTTGAGTATCTTCCTGAATTTAGACCCAACAATCTAGTTACTCTTATACTTACCTATGTACATATTCTATTTTCTCTTCCCAGCAGAAAGAACAAGAAGGGAACAAACATTTATTAAGCACCTTTCTATGTGCCAGGCACTGTGCTTTACAAATATTATCTCATTTGAAACATTCATTCTAGGAATAGTAGCATTGATTAGATTGTTTTTCCCTGAGTCATATTGGTGGGAAGGGTATGAGTAATGAGATGGCATGGGAAATCCAAGAAATTCAATGGGCCTGAGATGGAGCAAGGGAAGACTAATACTCAATAATCTTTTCTCAGGGTCACAAGGATGGAAGACACATTTTGGATTAGAGATGGACACAGGGGAGTAGTTGATATAGTATGGAATTGGCTGGGACGTGACTTTAAAATCAAAATTAATCAAAATTACACACTCTCAATAATAGATTCCTGCTTCAGAAGTCCTTCCAAGGTGGCTTCCGGTGTACTTCTTGGCAAAAATTATCTTTGAGGGAAACTTTCACTTACCTTTTTTCAATTGTATTTTGTTTCCACATAGTCATTCTTTCAGTGAATTGAGCTGGCTGTGTAACAGGAAGAACACTGGATTTGAAGTCAGAGAACTACAGTTGTCATCATTGCCAATTTTCACTCTTGGTAGAGTGAAAAGAGTGTTTACTCAGGAGTCAGAGAACATGGTGGCTCACATCTCGTCTGTTACATTTACTACCTCCAATTCTTTGGACACTTTAAACCTCAATTTCCTCATCCACAGAATGAAGAGGCTGGCTCTAGGTCTATGATTTTACAATGGCAATGGAGCTTATTTTTTCATATATGAAATGAGGGGTTGAATTTGATGCCAGTGAGATACTTTCTAGTTCTAATTGTAGGATTGTTTTATATTTAAAAACATATAGACACAGACAGACATATAACCACACACATACTCCCTGTTTTTTAATTCCAAAAAATGCATATGTAATTCTCTAGAATTCCACGAGGTGGCAGGTTTTGCGTGGAAAATAACTTTCAACTTCTCATTGGCCCTTCACTACCTTAGTATGTTTTCACAAAATAATGTTCCTTGATAAATGTAATTTATATTGATTGCTTTTGTTAATGCATCAGAGGAAACATTTGAACTGGCTTCATTCTTGGCGATGTTTATTGCTTTTTCTAGCCAGAAAAGAAATAAACAAGACAGTTACCCTATCTATGGGTCACAATAATGATAGGTCTAGCAAAATTGAGGTTAGTCTCAGGGTGAGGAGGAAGAAGGGACTGGTGAGGAAGAGAGGGCCCTTGAGGGAAACAGAAGTTGAAGCATTTAGAATGCAGACAGCTATCAAATAGGGAGCTTTTCACCCTATAATTTCTTTTGTAGAACATATCTTGTTTGCCTTTTAATATTGTATGAAGTGAATAAGAAAGCTGAGAGTTGTGCTTCCTTTCTGCTAGGACAGTAAATGATATTTCCTGCTTGGGTAATCTATGGAACACTGCTTGATTTGATGTTAACCTGCATTTCCTCAGTTCCACCCTTCTTCCCTAGTGAAATTCAATGATGCTGATTATAAACTTCTTTCCATTCCATGGTGTTACTCATCTGGGGTGCAATATTGGTTTTCTTCTTTCAAATATTTAGAGCTAGAAGGAACCTTAGAGATCATAGAATACTAAATACTCATTACCCCTAGTTCTCTCTCCACTCCTACACTTCACAAATACACAAATAAGGGAACTAAAGTCCAGACAGGTAGACACATCATTATTGACTCTTTGGGAAATTGTGCTTTGGATGTTTGGGAACTGATTTTGTTTAGGAAAGGATTAAAAAACATAAAAGTCAAAAGTGTCATATTCTGGAAGAGAGGAGGGGGGAGAAAGCCTCTTTCTTTTAGAGAAACTTTCATTTACCTTTTATCTTTATCAAGTGTATTTTGATGAAAAGTGGGGAGAGGGAGGGAGGCAGAAAAGAAGGGAGGAAAAGAGGGAGAGAGAAAGAGATGGAGGGAGGGAGAAAAGGAGGGAGGGAAGGGAGAGGGCAGGCAGAGACAGAGACAGAGAGAAACACACAGAGACAGAGACAGAGAGATTCAGAGAGACAGAGATGGAGAGAGACAAAGACAAGCAGAAAGATAGACAGAGACACATAGAGACATACATATACACAGAGATCCATTTTTCCTCTCCTCCCCTTCTCCCCATCAGCTTATCCCATCAAGTCTCTAATTTCTGGCCAATCAGAAAAAAAAAAACTACTAAATGAAACATATTTTCAGGGTTTGGATTAATATTGTAGTTCATGAAGGTACTTCATTCCTCTGCCTTCTCTCTTAACCATCACCTTGGTCTGAAATCTTACAGCAAAGGCAGTAGAGCCAGAGTTTTTAATGGAGGAAAATAAAAACACTGAGAGAACATTTGAAGGGTTCTGTGGGGAGGGGCTCATCGTACTCTCATCTCTAAGTAGGAATCCCAGCAGAAGTTATTTTTGTAATGACAGAGGCTCTGGAATATCTTAAAAATGTGAGAAAAGCATCAACTAAATGACTCAGGGTCAATTACTCAAGTAGGGAAAGAGGTGGTTTTGAGAGGGAATTGTTCATGTGGAAAGCTCTAAGGGATAGTAATAAGAAAATTCAGAGTTCAAGTTAGGTGGTGATTGGGACTCCTAAACTGTCTATTCCAAGAGACTGCAGTTGACTTATAAATCAATGATCTCAGCCAAAGATTTTCAGAGAAACTCTGAAGAAGGCAACACATTTAGTCAGAGAATGTTATTAGAATGCAACTTCTGTCTTTCTCTCCCTTTTCTTCCAGCTTTGATTTTCCTGGATCTTAGAGCTTTAGGATTATGGACTTCTGAGACAGAAAGGAATGTAGAGATCATCATCTTTATGTAGTTGACCCCCAGATGAATTGATACCCCCCTATTCAATTCCCCAAGCTCCAGCCTTGCCTTGCCTCTTGGACATTTCCAGCTGGATATTCCATAGGTATTTCAAAATCAACATAATCCAAACTGAGTTCATTATCTTTTTTCCTAAATATATCCTCTTTCCAAACTTTCCAGTTGCTATTGAGGATGCCACTATCCTTCCAGTTATCCAGCTCATGACCTCAGTGTTATACTGGACACCTTTCTCATTTGCCCCCCATATCCAATTAATTGTCATATCTTGAAATTTTTTCTCTAGTCTATAACATCTATCACGTCCATCTCCACTCAGAGCCACTACTCTAGTTTAGAACATTATTACCTCTTTCCTTGCTTATTACAATAGTCTTGTAATTGGATCCTCAGTTTTTAAGTCTCCCCATTTTATCCCATCCTCTATAAAGCTGCCATAGTAATTTTCCTCAAGCATAATTCTGACCACATTGATTTTTCCTCCTTCCACCTCACTTCAAAAAATTTCAGTGATTCCTATTTCCTTTCATAGAAAATATAAACTCTTTCGGATAATGAAAGTTTTTCAAAGCCTTCTCCCATACTTCTAGGATTTTCAGCACATTCTCCCTTCTACCTAATCTATATGGTCTAGCCATTCTGGCCCACTTGTTATTCCTCACATACAAAACTCTATCGCCCATCACTTTGCCTTTCTGCTGTTTGTCTTCCATGCTTGGGATGCTCTGCCTCAATGCCTCATTTGTCTCATTGAATTCTGAACTTTCTTTAGTATTCAGGTCAAGAGTCTCTTCTTTTAGGAGGCCATTAAAGGTCTCCCTACAGTTAGTGCCCTCCCTTCCAAGTGACTTACCCCTTTAATTTATTTTGTAAGGAATCGATTTATGCTATGTTTCTCTTCTAGTAGAATGTGAGCTCTTTGAGATCAGGGACTGTTTTTGTTTTTCTGGATATCCTCAGTGCTTGACATAATATCTGACACATAATAAGTGCCTAATAAATACTTGTAGACTGACTGACCAGCTCTCATTCTCTAAACACTCCCTTCCACTCACATTTTCTTGTTTTAACTTGTAATCACGATAACACACTAAAGCCAGTAAATGCCATTTTATAGATGGGAAGACTGAAGGGTTAGTGTTAATTCCCTGGAGAAAATGAAAAGGATAAGATTGGGAATTGTTGCCACACCTACATTCTGCATGTCCAGTTCTTCCTTTTTCCTCAGGGGCTTCTCCTAGCATTAGAAGGGCACAGAGGAACAAGAACTTACTGCCTCCCAAGAAACCCACAATTCTTATTTCAAGGAAGTTTTTCTTGTATCCTTTGAAATTTACCTCTGAAATTTGCATCCACGGTTTCTAGTTCCTCTGGGAATAGCAAAGCTTAAATCTAATAATAAAACTAGCATTTACATAGTGCTTTCTGTATGTTGTTTCATTTGAGCTTCACAACAATGCTGTGAGATAGGTGCTATTATTGTTTCCATTTTATAGATAATAATAATGAAGCTCAGCTAGTTTTACTTGCCCAGAGTCATATATATGGTCAATGTCTCAGAAAGGATGTGGACAGAAATATTCCTGATTCTAAGCTCAATATTTGCCTCCCTGCTCACTTAGCTATTTGGGCCCATTGAATCCATCTTTGCCTTCATCTTTCCCACTGTCTATTCATATGTTTGCTCACTTATTCCCTTCCAGTCTGTCACTTTCTCATTTCTCTCCCATTCACAACATCCTGTAGTTTAAGAGCCTCAGGTTTCTGATGTAGGTGACTTATTGGTGTAAGGTCACAGAAAACCAGTGCTCCAGGCGCTGGATTGGCAGGGGGTGGATCACACATATGGATTGATGACCTCATCCCTGCCCTTGGGGTGCCACGGATCTGCAGGCTGCTTTGTGCTGGCCCATTGCCTATGGAGCAGCATCTGTCAGTGGTTGTGCTGACAGGTGTGAGTATGCCTGCTGACTGGGTTGGCCTGCCCTCTCCTGCCCTCCTGAGCACGGCCCTGCCTAGCAGCAGGTGCAGAAAAAGGGCCCCAGTCCATTCATGTGGTGGTGGGCCAATCCCATACTGCTTATTATTTCTGCTAACTCAGTTCACTGGAACTTAGCCTGTGGGAAACCTGCATTTGAACTGTTTTGTCAGAGTCATGTTGTGATGAGACTGCTGAATCAGGGTCTTTGTAGCTCTAGAGAAGCTTTTTTTTTTCTTTTTTTCTTTAATTTCATTTGTTTTCAATTAATGTCTTTTTTCTCTCCCTCCCACGTTCTCCTACATTGGAAATTAAAAAAAAAAAAAAGAAAAACACATTTCTCATAGCAGATTCACATAGAAGAGCAAAATAAATCCCCAAATTGACCATGCAGTCTCTCTCCCCAAATATATGTCTCATTCTATACGCTGAGTCCATCACTACTCTGTCAAGAGTCCAGGCATAGGAAAAGACAATGGAAGTGAGTTGCAGTTGAGACTTTAACTCAGGTTTCGCACTTCCACATTCAATGCCCATAGACTGGTAGTGTCAACTTCAGTTAGAAACAGGGGCCACTGCATCATTATAAGGATCTCTTGTCTGAAGTGCATTGACTTAGAAAACCACATGTTAACATTATCTTTCTTCTTTTCTATTTTTATTTTTTTACCCATTTCCCAATTACATTTAATCTTTACTTTTACATTACCTTTGTGATTGGTTCCCCTTATCGCTGTGATGGAGATAGAGTAATGTAGTGAAGATGGTCAAAGAATTGGCTACTGAACAGGAAGATTTTTAAAAGAGAGGATCAAGTCTTCACTTTTCTCTCTATCCTCCTTTCTTCAGAGAGTATTACTTGGGATTCTGCCAGCTCAACAACAAGGGAAGGAGATTTCTCTCCTTTTTACCTCTCTAGTAACTTGTATGGTAGATAAAAGCATGCAACTATGATCGCAGACTAATTTTTGTTGTTGTTGAGTCTTTTTTAGTCATGTCCAATACTTTGTAATCCCATTTGTGATTTCCTTGGCAAAGTGGTTTGCCGTTTCATTTTACTGTGGAGGAAACAGAAGCCAAAAGGGTGAAGTGACTTACTCAGGGTCATACAGCTAGTAAATATCAGAGATCAATTTTGAACTCAGGAATTTGACTTTTTCTGACCCTAGACCCAATAGGTATGGTGCTGTTCTATATGGTGTCATGTAATTAGCCTAAGTGAGCCTGAGACTTGGATCTTAAGTCTCTATCTCTTTCACTTCATATTTCTTTATCCACCAAATAGTGATCTTTAAGTGAATTATTTTTAGCTTAGGAAGCTACCTTGTAAGTTCTAGAATTCATGAGTTTCAGGTGCTGTTTGCCATCAGGAGATACAGTGTTTTTTGGAGAAGAACATTACCAATAGCAGGATTCTGGAGCCAAAGAACTAAAACTCAGACTCTGTCCTAGATTGGCAGAAGAAATGAATTTGTCAGGTTCATAAGCAATGTAGTCAGAGGTAAGAGTGAAATACTTGCTTAGCACTCCTATAACAATCTTTTATATTCAAAATATTTATTATGATCCATATTTTTGCACTATATGTAACTATATGTTGTTTATGAATTTTGCATTTTAAGTATCCCTTTCATGGTAGAAAAACAAATAGCTGTCTCTACTTGATATGCATTTTGTATGTTATGCTTTTCTATATGGAATCCTGTTGGGTTATACTCTTATACAGGAGCTATATCTAAACTCCTTGTATCACGTTTTTCCGGGAATAGAAGTTGATGAGCCATGGTATGCAAGAAAAAAGTCTAATTTACTCTTTTAGAGGTTATGTTTTCTAAGAATTGAATCTGGGTATACTTGAGTCAAGAGCTAGAGCCCTTTGTAGGAGAAGGAGCTCTTTTACCCAACACTGTGACAAAAGAAAGAGTGTTAGATATGGAATGCAGAGAACCAGGTTCAAATCCCAGCAGCAACACTTATAGTAGCAACACTGGTGTGTACTTGGACAAGTCACAACCTCTCTGAGATTCATTTTCCTCCTTTTAAAGTGGAGAGAAGTGGTTAGACTTGATGAGTTATAAGAACTTTCAGCTCTAAGTCTACTATTTAGCATAGTTCCTTAAAGAAAATCTGATTGACCATCTTTTTTATTTTGGTATGTATATAAGAAGAATGAGGATGAAAGATCTTGCAGTGATCACAGGGACTTAAAATAATTATACTCTGAAATGGGTAACCTTGGTATTCTATCAATGATATTCTGGGAATCATATATGATGCTTAAACTTTTATAAAACTAAACCCATTTGGGAATGCAGGAATGGTATAATCTGCCACAAATCCCTCAAAATGACAAATGGAAAAACCATGTTCCATGTCTGGTATGGTCATTCAAAGTTCCATATACTGCCACTTTCCAACATTTTGCTAATAAGATCTTGGCAGAATCTCTAGATCAAAAATTTGTAGCTTGCATGAATAAAATTCTGATCTCCGAGAAACCTGCAGAATATGTACAACATGTACCGATGCTATGTCAGTAACCATTAGCCCATGGGCTTTATGATAGGAGTGTGAATTTCACCATATGTCCTTATCTTTCCTAAGATTTATGATAGGGCCAGAGGGATTACAGATGGACCCCACATATGTGGATTGTACCTACAAGTAGAATAGATAGAACCCAGATATGAGTCAGTCTCTTCTAGGAGGTTATTCTCAAACTTCTTGCCTCCCTCTCCTATTCCCCTTTTAGCAGGGATGGTGTCTGCTTATGTTGCAAAGAATGATGCCATCTATTCAGTTATTTCATTCCAATTGGTTTTGCAGAAGAATGCTCTATTAGAGACATGCATCTTTTCTGTGTCAGAAAGGTTTCATGATCCCATATGAACTCTTTCCAATATTGAAAGCCTGATCCCAGCCCTTGCAGACATTGTCAAGTGTAGCCATAACCTACAAGAGGCTAGGCTTAGGGTTGGTGGTTGGGAACACTGATACTACCTTTCCAATGCTTGGCACACTGGAGAATATACATAGAAACAGTCTCAGGGGGGAAATCTCTCAATTCTACATTTGATATTTACTAACTGTTTTACTGTGAAGAAATTATAACCTCCCTGAGTCTTAGTTTCCTACAAAATAAGGATAATAATATGCATAATACGTACCTCATAGGATTGTTGTAAGGCTTAACTTAGATAATACATATGTATACAATGGGTTGTGAATATAAATATAAATATATAAATGCAAGTTGTGATTATCACATGTGGAAGTTACCAGGACTCAGTGTAACACACAATGTTTGAGTTGGAAGAGATAATTAGAGCTTTTATTTACAGGAGAGAAAATTCCATCTCTTTCAAGTTTTCAAATGAGTTAATATATGCAAAGTGTTTTATAAGCTCTGACTTGTTATATAAACATGAATGATTATTATTACTACTACTAAGAAAAAACTGTTGTCCTCTGTGGAATTTTATAGTCCATGGAATATAACCTTAGCATCAAGTTAAATGGGGGAAAGAGTGAAATGTGTTAACGCTAAAGCAAATCTAGTCAAGAGAACCGTGCTTTAATCTAGGCTCTGACACTCTCTAGGTGACCTTAAGAAAAATCACAACCTTTTTGCATATATTTCTTATAAAATTGAGATCATAAATGGTGTACTTCCTGTCTCAGAAGTTTGTAATGGGAAATGTGTCATGTAAACCTTAAATGGTATAGAGTTACGAATTATTATTTATATATTTTTGGTCTGGACCTATGATTTTAGCAGTGTGGGGTGTTTATATTTTCCCAGTGTGAAAATTCCTTCCACTGATGGAGATCTGTAATTTTTACTGCCATTGAATTAGACACAGAGAATTAAATGACTTGCTCCTGGTCATGGGGACATACCTGCAGAAGATATGTCTCAATATTTTCCCATCACCCATTTTTCAGAACTTGTAAGTATTGGCAGGATTCAAAGATCTTCCTGACTACAAAGCTGACCCTCTATTCAATATATCAGGTTATCTTAACTTAGAGTCTAGGAACTTTTAGAAAAATAAATTTTGAAAACTAGTTTTTAATTTTTTTGTAATCCCATGTATTTTGTTTTATGCATTTAAGATATTATTCTGAGAAGAGGTTCATAGGACTCCCTAGATTGCCAGACCAAAAATGAAGGATTTCTACATCATACCATAAGACTTCTCTTTTATTATAATGTGAGATATTTTGAACTATTGTAATATTAGAAGTCATTGCTTTAATATAATCAACTTCAAGGGTCAGGGAAGCAGGGACAAGGTATGAAATGTTCCTTAGATAATCATTTGTTTTTGTCCACAATATTTCAACTGTATTTAGCTTTTACTTTTTACTTTTTTTTTTAGACTGAGTCTTTTTATCTTGTTCTTTCTGGAAGTAAAGTGGTCAGTCCTTAGTCTGATCTCATTACTGATCATTACAGAAAATTTAATCTTCTTACTTTTTAAGTACTAGTTTATGCTTCCTTAGTTAGTCTAGGGTCATTGGCTCAAAGGGCTGGCCATATTCATGAAAAATTAGTGTGGATAGCCAATAGATACTCCAATAAGCTCCAAACTTTCTAGTTCAAGCAATCTACCAGTCCTGGCCTTCTTGAAGCAATAATTATAGGTCTGTGCTACCATACCTGACTTCCTTAGTCTGTCCGCTCATCAGAAGAAAGGAAAAGAAGCATTAAGGTTTGGAAATATGTGGGTTGGGAAAGGTTTTTTTTTTTATCATTTTGGATTGCAAATAGGTAGTATCAACAGGAGTATGAATGGGATCGTGGACTTGAGCAGCTCAATGTGACCTATTGCTGAGTACCTGAGATATATTGACAAGAGAAATGGGGTAAAATCTTATCCCCAACAGTTAATAGGTAACAGGGATAATACCTACCTCATAAATTTGTTTTTGGGTCTATATCCTAAAGAGATAAAAAAGGGGAAATGGGCCATTTTGTAAAAAAAATATTTATAACAGCTTTTTGTGTGTGTATGTGGTGGCAAAGAATTGAAAATAAGAGGATGAACATCAATTAGAGAATGACTGAACAAGTTGTAGGATATGATTGTGATGGAATACTATTTTGCTTTAAGAAATGACAAAGCAAGGTGCTTTCAGAAAAACCTGAGAAGACTTACATGAATTGATGCAAAGTGAAATGAGCAGAACCAGAACATTGCAGCCAGTAACAGAAACACTGTACATTGATCAACAGTTAATGACTGAGCTATTCTTATCAACACAGTGATTCAAGACAATTCCAAAGGACTTATGATGAAAAATGCTATCCACTTCCAGAGAAAAAACTGAAAGTGTGAATTCAGATTGAAGCAAACTTTTTCCATTTTTCTTTATTATTTGTAGTTTCTTTTGTCTGTATTTTTTTTGCAGCATGGATAATACGAAAATATTTTTCATGATCACACATTATAATTTTCATCAAATTGTTTGCCTTTTCAAGGAGGGATGAGGGAAAGAATATGAAACTCAAAATTAACCAAAAAAACCCCCTAATGTTAAAATTTTTGCTTATATGTAATGGAGAAAAAATTAAATAAAAATTAAGTGTGAAAAAAGGGAGAGGGAAAATAACAATTGCACTATCTATCTCATGGAATTTTTATGAGAGAAGTACTTTGTAAACTTTTTGTCTGCCTCCATGGAACTTGCTCCCACTTATACTAGTTCTGCCTTTTGGGACCAAACAAAATGAGGTCTTTTCATTTCATGTGCTACTTGAAGACAGAGATCATATCCACCCACTCTTTACCTAGCTAAATAGACCCATTTCCTTCAGCCATTATAATGTGATAGCATAGAATGGAAGAAAGAGCCTGGGGTTGGTCTCAGGAGTAGATGTAGTTCACAACTCATCTCTTTCACTTGCATATTATGTAACCATAGGCAAGACATTTCAATTCCCTGAAGGTTGTGGTTGGTCTCCAGGTCATCATGAGCATTAAGTGAAAGATGTTTTGTATTTCTAGTCCTTATGGCAAGTAAATGGCCTAGCAGATAGAAAGCTGGATTTGTAGTCAAGAAGACCTGAGTCTGACTCTTAATTCATATACTTTCAAGCTGTCTGATCCTGGTCAAGGGTCACTTCTTTTGGCTGCAATTTTCTCATCATATTATTATCATGAAGATGATAATAACGCACCTACCTCTCAGAGTTACTAGGGGTATTAAATGAGATAACACATGTAAAGTGTTTTCCAAAACTTAATGCACTATATAATTATAATAATAAAATCATTTATAAGTTTTAGCTATTATCATTATTGTTAGGTAAATGTAAACTCTTATTAGGACATGGTTCCCAGTCTCTTCATGATTCTAGTTACCTTCCTTTGGATATACTGCTAACTTATCAATGTGCTTCCTAAAATGGGGTGCCTAGAACTGAATATAATACTCTAGATGTGGTCTAATAATGTCAATGAATCAGGAAGCTATTCTTCTTCCCTTAAATTCTGTATTTATATTCCTTTAGCTTTAGTTCCTGTTGAGGATTCATTTGATTAAACCCCTTTTAATTGGTGGACAGAGTAGACTAAAAAGGAAATTGTAGTTGATGCAAAAATAAAAGATAGCAACAAAATTTTGCTTTTAAAAAACTGCATACAACATTCCAATTCTTTTTCAAATGAACTGAATCTTAATCAGGGTTCTTCCACATAGTTGTTTTTGGTTGTGTCTATCCCTATAAAGTTTCATTGTATTAGTTCATTGAGCCCTTCCTTAGAGCCAAGATCCCTTTGGATCCCAATTCCTTCACCCCAGATATTAGCTAAGCTAACTAGGCAGAGGCAGAGTGGATTGGGAGGTAGGACTTAAATTTCCTGGTTGCCTTCTTCAATGCCTCTAAGCCCACTGGCTTCAACTGCACAGTCTGCCTGGTTAAGCAACTCAGAGAGTTTTTAGCTGGAAAAGTCTTCCAGAATTCCTTTTACCCAGTCTTCTGCTTTAAGACAATATTTTACCCAGATCATTTTTGTGATCAGGGCATTTCCCCCTTCTCATGGGTTTCTAAGAAAATTCTATTCCATATATCTTTCTCAGATGGAAAATTTCCCTTTATTCTCTAGACAGAATTTTAAAAACCTCATCCATCATAAGAATAACAAAATATCATTAATTAGCTGACTGATACAGCAATGCTTAAGAATATCAAGAGTCTATTATTTCATCATAGTTGGTACTCTACTAATACAGATAAAACACCCATTGGGAAATGGGAAAAAAAACACACTGGGTCTTGTGTTAGAAGGCTTGGGTTCAAAACAGCTCTACCACTTGATATCTGCATGAGCTTGGGCAATATTAATATTCATATTCATAATAGCTAATATTTACATGGTGCTTAATACATGTGAAGTACTGTGACAAGAGCTTTACAATTATCTAAATTGTTCCTCAAAACAATCTTGGGAGGTAGGTACTATTATTATTATTATCATTTTACAGAGGAGGAAACTGAGGTGAATAGAGGTTAAGTGACTGGCCAAGTGTCACACAGTTATTAAATGTCTGAGAGTGAATTTGAACTCAGGTCTTCCTGACTTCAGGCCCAGCATTCTATCTACTGTATCACCTAGTTGTCTTTGCAATGACCTAAGCTAAATGGGCTAACATGATATTTTGTAAAATAGTTAGGTTGGTCTAGATGGTTTCTCAGCTCTAAAACTGCGATCCTATGATCTCAGTAGATGTTATTTCTGTTTTTTTATGACTGAAATTCATCATCATGCAGACATCCTGGTGACGAGTTTTTCTAAGTTTAATTGGGCTAGCTCTAAGTTGACAATCTCGTAAAATCTACAGAACTTGGTCTCTGTTGGCACAGATTTCAAAACTTTGGGGTCATTCAGTGCAGGATAAAGTAGTGGAGGCTAATTAAATTACTGAAAAAGAAAATCACCTCACAGCCTAAAAAGGACCCAAGCTATTAGTGTCCACCTTAGGTCATGTTGTTCTATTTTTATATGTCTATATAAAAAGTTTTTCCTCTTCACCTCTGCTCACTTAGTGCTGGACCATAAAGATATTCCCCAGAGAAGATTACTAGTCTGAAGATTTTGAATACTAGGGCACATGCTTCCTTCTAGCTATACAGAGCCTTCTGCTATGGCAAACCATAATGATTAGCCCTTCCTTGGTTCAAATAATTTCTTGATACCTCTTCCTCCATCACGGTTTATTTATCCTATTTCAGCATGCTTGTAGAGATAATTTTACAACTACCATTCAAATTGATGAGTTGGCTTTAGTGTTTAGTACTGTTGTTCATGATTCCCCATTATTGTTTTCCTTTGATTATCTTCTAGTAGTCTAAATTGTTTTTGTTTTTGTTTTTTTGTTTTGTTTTGTTTTGCTGAGGCAATTGGGGTTAAATGACTTTCCCAAGGTCACACAGCTAGGAAGTGTTAAGTGTCTGAGATCAGATTTGAACTCAGGTCCTTCTGATTTCACGGCTAGTACTCTAACCACTACACCAACTAGCTGCCCCAATTAATTTTTTTTTAGTAAAAATATTTATTAAGGTAATATAGTAAGAAGAGGCAAATCATTCCCCCTTCCCAAATCCAGGGTCATGTTCTCCTACAAATATATACAGGGTCCAGAGAAAGATTGGACTTAAATGTAATATAATGGTAATGAAGTCCTAATGTAGCAAATATTTGAGGTCGTAGAGTAAATTCATAACACCTGGTTACAGGAAATTCTTTCTTCAGTCCCACCCGGCTTTGTTCTCTTATAAGAAAGTCATAATTCTTAAAGCTATACCATCTCCTTAGGTAGATATCCTTCTGTATCTATGTCCCTCTTTGCCAACATTTGTCTACCATCTGATTCTGAATGCATTGTGGTCCAATTTCTCAAAAATGGTCAATGGGGAAGGGCAGTGTAATATCTTTTCTGGGTTTATAAACACTCTTTCTCTACCTTGCTGCTACTGGTATGGGCTCTGGAGCCTAGTATTCTCTGTAGCTTTACTCCCCTGCTGTAGGATTAAGTCAGTTGCTGAAATTCTTTACTTTCTAAAGCCAGTAAGGCTGTAGTTGTTAGTTTGGTTAGCTAATCACACCATTCCCTTCTTGGCTCAATTAAAGAAGAATTTAAATCTTATAATGACATCACAAAACACAGATAATCTTGATTACACATTTAAAACTTCATGTGCATCAATCTTACTTACACCTAGCAATTTGTGATTGCAATAGTTTGGAGTAGACATGGAGCACATCTTTATAAAACATACTTTCTTGAATATTCTCTTCTTTCCAATTTCATGTTGAAATTAAAAGCTGGGCTAAAAATTAAGACAACTCTGAGATACCACTACACACCTGTCAGATTGGCTAAAATGACAGGAAATGATAATGGTAACTGTTGGAGGGGAAAACTGGGACACTGATACATTGTTGGTGGAACTGTGAACGGATCCAACCATTCTGGAGAGCAATTTGGAGCTATGCTCAAAAAGTTGTCAAACTGTGCATACCCTTTGACTCAGCAGTGTTTCTACTGGGCCTATATCCCAAAGATATCTCAGAGGAGGGAAAGGGACCCACCTGTGCAAGAATGTGGCAGCCCTTTTTGTAGTGGCTAGAAACTGGAAACTGAAGGGATGCCCATCAATTGGAGAGTGGCTGAATAAATTATGGTATATGAATGTTATGGAATATTATTGTTCTGTAAGAAACGACCAACAGGATGATTTCAGAGAGGCCTGGAGAGACTTGCATGAACTGATGCTGAGTGAAGTCAGCAGAACCAGGAGAACATTATACACAGCAACAAAACTATACAATGATCAATTTTGATGGACATGGTTCTCTTCAACAATGATGTGATTCAAACCAGTTGTTCAGCGATGAAGATAGTCATATACATCCAGAGAGAGGCCTGTGGGAACTGAGTGTGAACCACAACACAGCATTTTAACGCTTTCTGTGAATATTTGCATGCATTTTGTTTTCCTTCTTAGGTTGTTTTTTCTCCTTCTCTTTCTAGATCTGATGTTTCTTGTGCAGTAAGATAGCTGTATAGATATGTATACATGTATTGTATTTGTGATATAATTTATCCTATTTAGCATGTATTAGATTACCTGTCATCTAGAGGTGGGGGGTGGGGGGAAGGAGGGAAAAAGCTTGGGAAAAAAAAGTTTTTTGCAGAGGTCAATGTAGAAAAATCACTCATATGCTTTGTAAATAAAAAGCTTTATATTTAAAAAAAATTAAAAAAAAGCTGGGCTAATCCAAGGGTTAATCTTGCCAGCATCCATTCTGAGGGTTAGTCTCAGGGTGAAAATCAGAAGTTGGCAGTTCTGGTTTGTGACCATACAAAATTTGTCAGTAGGCAGCCATAGGGCAAATGTGATCACAGATAAATTAATGCTTTAAAATTGTTAGGGAAGTTTGTCTTATTCTCGCTGAGGAAAGCTTGACCTGGTCTAGCTATGAAGTTACAAGTCAGCAATGGAAACATATATAAAGAAAAAGATCTTAACTTTTGAATCTATTAGCTTGATCTTAGCTTTGTCTCCAAGATGTAGAGCATAAAAGAATCTCAGTATCTTCTTGGATCCTCCCTCCCTTTATTAAGTAGTTAACTATTGTGTGAAGACAGGATTTACTTATCCAAACACATGGGTTAAATGTAGAAGAATGAGGATTTTAACTAAGACTTTCTGATTTTGTGTCTAGTCCTCATTCAACTATATTTTGCTGCATGCACTGACTGCCTGAGTTGACCATTTGGCTTTCTGAGTCTGGGACTAGTCATGTCTTCTTGTTAATCTTGATGAGTTATGACAGTAGGCAGTGGTGAACTTCTAGGGCTTTGCCAATGCAACATTAGCATAAATATCTTCTTCTACACACAAACTAAAGGTATCACTACTATATCTTTAAGTTGGAATGGAATCTTTGGTATAGCACTAAATAAGCAAATTAATTTGGGTAGTATTTTCATTTTTATTATATTCGCTCGGCCTACCCATGAGCACTTGATGTTTTTCCAATTGATTAGGTCTGACTTTATTTGTGTGAAAAGTGTTTTGTAGTTTAGTTCATATAATTTCTAACTTTTCTTTGGCAGATAGATTCCCAAATATTTTATACTATCAACAGTTATTTTGAATGGAATTTCTTTTTGTATCTCTTGCTGCTGAACTTTGTTGGTAATATATAAAAATGCTGCTCATTTATGTGGATTTATTTTGTATGCTGCAACTTTGCTAAAGTTATGAATTGTTTCTAGTAGTTTTTTAGTTGGGTCTCTAGGGTTCTCTAAGTATACCATCATGTCATCTGCAAAGACTGATAATTTGGTTTCCTCATTACCTACTCTAATTCCTTTTATCTCTTTTTCTTCTCTTACTGCCAAAGCTAACATTTGTAATACAATATTAAATAGTAATGGTGACCATTGGCAGCCTTGTTTCACTCCTGATCTTATTGGGAAGGGTTCTAGTTTGTCCCCATTACATATGATGCTTGCTGATGGTTCTAAGTAGATGCTACTGATCATTTTAAGGAAAAGCCCATTTATTCCTATATTCTGTAGTGTTTTTAATAGAAATGGGTGTTGGATTTTATCAAATGCTTTTTCTGCATCTATTGAGATAATCATATGATTTTTATTAGTTTGGTTATTAATAAAATTGATTATGCTGATAGTTTTCCTAATATTGAACCAGCCCTGCATTCCTGGTATAAGTCCTACTTGGTCATAGTGTATTATCCTGGGGATGACTTTCTGTAATTTCATTACTAATATCTTATTTAATATTTTTGCATCAATATTGATTAGGGACATTAGTCTATAGTTTTATTTCTGTTTTCACCCTACCTGATTTAGCTATCAGCACCATAGAAGGAATTTGGTAGTACACCTTCTTTTCCTATTTTTTCAAATAGTTTACATAGTATTGGAATTAATTATTCTTTGAATGTTTGGTAGAATTCACATGTAAATCCATCTGGCCCTGGAGATTTTTTTCTTAGGGAGCTGATTAATAGCTTGTTCTATTTCTTTTTCTAAAATGGGGCTATTTAAATAATTTATTTCCTGTTCTGTTAACCTGGGCAATCTATATTTTTGTAGATATTCCTCCATTTCATTTAGATTATCAAATTTATTGGCATAAAGTTGGGCAAAGTAACTCCTAATTATTGCTCTAATTTCCTCTTTATTGGAGGAAAGTTCTCCCTTATCATTTTTGAGACTAACAATTTGATTTTCCTCTTTCCTTTTACTAATCAAATTAACTAAAGGTTTATCTATTTTGTTGGTTTTTTCATAAAACCAACTCTTAGTTTTATTTATTAATTCAATAGTTTTCTTATTTTCAATTTTATTAATCTCCCCTTTTATTTTCAGAATTTCCAATTTGGTATTTAATTGAGGGTTTTTAATTTGCTCTTTTTCTAGCTTTTTTAATTGTATGCCCAATAGTTGGAGTGGAATCTTGAGAGACCTGTAATTTCACTGTCATTATGGGGGTACTATTAATTATTGTAAATAAAGAACATTTGTTTAAGCACAGGAAAAAGGATGAAAGGAATTTCTTTTCTGAGAGCCTGAGTTATATATTATTAAAAGAAAATCATGAAGAAAATTTATGAAGAGATTTCTTGAAAAAAAATCTTTAAAAAATCTGAGAGCCAAATTGTTCAACTACAAACTGTAGAGGAATCAACACTTCTAAGTGATTTTGTTATCTTTCTTACACTAATTGATACATTTTTTAAAGATTTAAATATATATTATTTCATTGTTAATAAAATGTGTAGTCAAAAATGGGGTTTATTTAAATCTATGACAGGAGGTAGTTTGATAGCTCTCTCTGCTAATATCTTCTTAATATGAACAAAATTTATTGTCAAAGAAGTTTATGTGGTTTATTTAATGTCTAATGAATTGAGGTAGTAGCTTGGAGATATTTGACAAATTCATGATAGAGATTGTACTTTCATATTAATTTCCATGCAAATATCAAAAGATACCTATTGATTACATTAGAACTTAGGATTTAAAAAAAAAGATAAGTTGTATAATAAAGGGATGATTACCTAGATTATATGTGAAGTTACCTCTTCTTGCCTTGTCAATAAACCTAACTAAAACAAATCTCATAGACTAATATCATAACAATGTATCTTAGAGATCATGTGGACACGTCTTTCTAAAGTGTAATGTGTCTTGAGTCTACTCCATATTCATAGAAGGAACTAGATGTGTTAGTATGTAGAAGACTTAGAGCACGAAACCTCTTAATAAGTAACTGAAAAGCTATGATATAAGCAAAGGCATTGACTTTTTCTATTTGATTCTAGTGGCAAAACAGGAGCAATGTGTGTAGAAGTGAAATAAAAGCAAATTTAGGCTTCATAAAAGGGAAATCTTCCAATTTGAGGTATCCAAAAATGGGTTTACTTCAGGAGAGAGTGATACCACCTTCACTGGAAGTCTTCAAGCAAAATCTAGATGATCAATCAAGATAATAAGTACAGAACTACAAGGGAATTCAGACCCTCTAGTCCAACCATATTATTTTACAGACTGAGGCACATAGTGGTTAAATGATTTTTCCATGGTCACACAATTATTAAGTTGCAGAAGCAGTCTGAACTAAGATACTTGATGAAGTCCAATGTTCTTTTGAGTACCTATTGTCTGAGATTAATTCTAATCTACCATGGATATACCTTGTTTATATATAATTGTTTACCTTGAATCTCTTCCTTTTGATTGTTAAGTTCCATGACAGAAGGGAATAGGGTTTTTTAATTTGTTTGTTTTTGTCATTTGTATCCTCAGTGCTTGGCAAAGTGCCTTACACATAGTAGGCGTTTAATAAATACTTGTTGACTGTTGACTGACACTGGCTATTGTAGTAGTTTGTTTTTTCAGTATGGATTGGATTATATATGGTTTTTGAGATCCCTTCCAGCTCTAAGATTCTGTGATTCTTTGGTTGAGAAACTCTTGGAGGGACTTGAATAACATCATGGTTAAATGGCTCATTTTGTATGGAGCTGGCTCCATTTAAACATGTGAGCAGCAGCAGCCACCATCTGTTTCAGCCTCTGGGTATCTGTTTAGTAACATGACCAAGATTATCTCTGACCAGAGTCCTGAGGTAGAAATGAGTTTTGGATGCTCAAATTAATTACACCCACAAACAAAAACAGCTGAGTGAAGAAAACACTGCAATGGGGATTAGGAGACCTTGTTCTAGTCTTGGATCTGACCGTAAACATCTGTGATTTTAGGCAAATCACTTTCTCTTTGTTTGTCTTGGGTTTCTCATCTGTGAAATGAAGTAGTTTGGCCAATCACTAATTATTTATAATAGTAACTGACACACATAATAATAATAATAATAATAAATAAAATCTAAGGTAATATACATTATCACTTTTAAAGAGTCCTGTGCTGACCTAACAAAGGTTATAGAATGCTTTGTAAAACTTATGGTGCAATAGTAATATGCTAATACTACTACAGCATTTTAGGCAAATGATTTATTATCCAGGAGGAGCAGTTAGGAGGTTCAGTGGATAGAGTACTGGCCCTAGAGTCAGGAGAACTTAAAAGGTCAAATATGCCCTCAGACACAAATTAGCTGTTTGACCCTGGAAAAGTCACTAAAATCTATTGATCTCAGTTTCCTCATCTGTAAAATGAGCTGGAGAAGGAATGGCAAATTACTTCAGTATCTTTGCTAAGAAAACCCCAAATGCAGTCATTCATAGTCAGACATGACTCACCAACTATATGCATATATACATACATATATATGTAATACATATATATTATATTTATAAATAATTTACATGTTATACATTCACTCACACAAATTATCTTCATAGATAGAATATAAAATTAAGTTCCTTAAGGGTAAGGAGATGCTCTTGTATCTGTTTTTGTATCCCCATGACCTAACATGGACTCTGAAACATTCCAGGGACTTAATAAAAACTTAACAATTAATTGATAGAATGGATGGAGCTGTAAACATGCACATACATAAGGATCTCATATCTTTGAATGTTTCAAAGTTTCCTTGATAAAACAGCCTTATTTTCTATCTGTTTCTGTATGGAAACAAGAATTATATTTTGAATTATATTTTATTTTTCAAATGTCAAATTTTCAAATAATTTGAATTCAATTTGAAATTGAAATAAAAAATTCAAATAATTTCAAAAACCATATTTTGAAACAAGAATTCCTTGTTTCTAATTGTCATAGTGGATACAGTGCTAGACTTGAAGTCAGCAAGAGGTGGCTACAAAAATCTTCCCCTGGTATTTAACTAGCTAAGTAGGTTTCAAGTAAGTCACTTAACCTTTATAAGCCTCATTTTGCTTGCTCATCTCCAAAATGGAGAGCATAATACCTGGAAGTTCTTCCTGTATCCATTACTGTTCTAGGTCTGAAGACTTTGTCGCCACATGGCCTATCTCTAATATTTCTTCTCTCATTGGCCAGACTGAGCCAATAGTCATAGTACAGCACCAGGTAAATAATGGACACCTTTTCTGTTTATAGTCACTAGTTCTAATGACTTTAGTTTCCTGATGCATAACTAGTCTTCACCTCTACAACTTGTCACCTTTGGGTAGAGTCCCATAAAGAAGATTCCTCCCTACCCCCCCCACAAACCATAGGAAATATAAATTTCAACATATTCTTCTTTTCTCCCCTGCCATTAAGAGAGGAGTAAGTCCACTATAAAGCATTGAGAAAAAACTGGCATATTAAATGGGAAGGAGGAAGAGAGAGATTCTTTTTCTTAAAGCATAGGAGAAACCTTTTGCTAAGTAGAGAATAACATTTCCCCCTTTTTAGGTTCAACTCTCCAGATGTCAGTGAGGTGGTGAATGGTAAAAATGCTGCCCTAATTCAAGGCAAGTCTCTAATACTCCTTTTACCTTGTTACCTTTTTATCTAATACTCCTTAGAAATGTGAAGCTAAGCCAGGAAAGTCACTCTCTAAGCCTCAGTTTCTCCATTTGTAAAATAGAGATAATAATATTTGATGAGTTGAGGCTGCTTTGAAGCTCTGAGGAAGTAATGTATACTGAGTATTTGGCAAACCTTGAAGCACTACACAAATGTCAGTGATTGTAATTATAATTTAATTAATTAGTTCTGCAAAAGCATAATGTTCAGTGAAATGTTCCAGGGGGCACTTAATTTTGTAGGAACAACATTATAAATGGGAGATCAGTTCAAAGGTGCCCCAAATTTTGGTCTTTTAAGTGCAAAATTGATCTTTACAGACACTTGTAGACATAAGCTTATATTTCACCACCTAAAAGGTCTGGAGAACAGCTGCATATTGGAATTAGAACTAGATTTACAACAGGAAAGATATGAGTTTGAATCCTGGCTTTGCTGTTTACTAATTACATATAACCCCTCACAGACTTAGTTTCCTTAAACTAAGTTTTCCAGTTTCCTGGAAAAAGGGAATGATAATAACACATGTAGTGAATACATCATAGAGTTGTGGTAAGGAGAACATTTTTCAAAATGTAAATAACTACATAAACAAAATTATCATTATCTATGATTTTGGTCTGTACACTAATACAGGTCATAAGGCTTCTGTATCTTAGTAGAATGCTGTCGCTGAAAATTTCATTATTCCAATGGCCAAGTTAGCAATGAGCCTTTGAGCAATGTGCTATGTAACAATAGTCCAACCCCAGGCCTGTCCTTGAAGATTTTCCAGCATGGTTGAACTTGCCCAAGCTTGGCCTGTACTGGCAGATTCTCAAGATCCCAAGGTCATCTCATCTCTACATCAGAATGAAGCAACAGAAAAGGATTTCAATGGCAGATATGCTTCATCATGGAAACAATTATAAAGAAAATCACAAAATAAATAGTCCATTTAGAATAAATAAGACCTTTTCATAAGAGATATTTAACACAACTGTTAGTGCTAGCTTGGATTGCCACTGATTGTATATTTATTCACTTCAGATGGTCAGTAGGCACAAAAGAGAGAAGTCTGGGCTAGATCTATAGGTCTGGGAGGCATGTGAATAGAGATGTTAAAAATTAAAAAGAAATACCCAAGAGAGAAGGAAGGTTGAGGAAACAGCAGGGCCAATGACAGAACCATGGAGAGATCTATGGTTAAGAGATAGAATAGAGATGATAATCCAGTAAAGACTGAAAGGAAGTAATGTGACAGGCAGGAGGAGAACCAGGAGAAAGCAGTTCCACAAAAGTCAAGGAGAGGGGGGAGAAGAAAGCATTAATAAGTGGCCAATTCCATCAAAAATTGAAGAGAGGTGAAGAAGAATGAAGACTGAAAAAAGGTTGTTGAATTAGGCAAGGAAAAGTTGAATGTTAACATTTAGGGAGAGCAGTTTCAGATAAGTGATGGAGTCAGGAGCTAACTGGAAAGCAATTATGGATTGGGGAGAGGAAGTAAAAACAGCAACGAAATTACATGTTCCCTGAGTCTGACTGAAAAGGAGATCTAAGGTCATAGATAGCCTTATTTAGATAAAATAATTTTTTTGGTTTTCATTTTATAAGAATTATGGAGACCCCAGTTTGTTTTTAAGTAACTGGCTGGGAAGGAGTTGATAAAGACTGAAAATGAGTGATACAGCAAAGATGGGGCAAGCACCCAAGTATTTGACTTGGCATTGAGTAGATCTATTTCAAAAGACACTGGCTCAAAACAGAATAGGAGATAATAAAAATGGATTTTGAGGTATAGAATATGGGAAAGAAGGAATCTCATAATGGATACCTTTTTCTGGTCCCCATAGATGCTAGATCCTTTATTTCTACCATTATCTTCCAGCTACTCTGTATATATTATATGTATATCCATTTAATTTTTTAAAGCTTTTTATTTTCAAAATATATGCATAGTTTTCAACATTCACCCTTGCAAAACCTTGTGTTCCAAATTTTTTCCTCCCTCCCTTCTCTCCATCTCTCCTTTAAACAGCAAGTAATCAAATATATAAAACATGTACAATTCTTCTATACATATTTCCACAATTATCATGCTGCACAAAAAAATCAGATTGAAAAGAAAAAAATGAGAAAAATACAAAAAGCAAGAAAAAAACAACTCTTTCCAGGAAAATGGGAAAACCTCCTGGTTAAGAACTAGGTTTTTACTTTTGTATACCTAGAGCTTGGCCCAGGGATTGATGAAAGGTAGTATAAGAGGGAAGAGACCAGATGAAGTTAGATAAAATTATTTTGTAGTGGCATCAGTTTGCATAAATGTGTGACCTCTGTCTACAGAATTCTGCTACTTTTGAATAGGAGCAAAGGGCAACTAGGTGGTAAAGTGATAGAATGCAGCCTGGAGTCAGGAAGACTCATTTTCCAGAGTTCAAATTTGACCTCAGATACTCACTAACTGTGTGCCACTGGGCAAAACCCTTAACCCTTTTTTGCCTTTGTTCCTCATCTGTCAGATGAACTATAAAAGAAAATGACAAACCAATCCAGTATCTTTGCCAAGAAAACTTCAAATGGGGTCATGAAGAGTCAGAAATGACTAAACAACACTGGAGGAGGTACAAGTTTAGGGTTTTGCAAGGCATATTCAGTGGTAGGAAAAGGGAGCAAAGGATTTAAGGAAAGTGGAAAATAAATGTATAACAGAACTGGCTTAATATATTATTAAGATAGTAAAAGGAAACAAAGCCAGAACAGAGACCTGAGAGAGCAGGCAAGGGTAATATAGATAAAGGGTATGACTATCTCTATGCATGGCTAAGGTAGAATAAAGTTGTAGATGATGAGAAATGAAAAGGATAGTGAAATTAGACAAGATATTTGATAAAAGTTATATATTGAAAGATAGACTTTATTGGAATTCTCAAGAATAAGGTCAGTGATTTGGGAAGAGAAGATTGCGTTTCTTAGGAAAAGAAGGACAATTTAAAAAAGCATCAAGTGATTATCTAGTCTTTTTTGAAGATCTCCAGTGATGTTGAAACTCACTGAGTTTCTTGTATATTTTCAAGTTGTCACTAAGTCAACAAAAACTATTGACATTTTTCCTTTGATCAAATCAATACTTTTTTCCTCATAACTTTTGCCCATAGATTCTGATTCTGTCCTCTAAAATCATTCCCCCATGTGACAACCCTTCAAATCCTTAAAGAAACAATTTCTCTTGACTGTCCTCTTAACTGGATTTTCTGTCATGCCCCAGGAAACTCTTCACCTTACAAGTAGTCTTCACTACTGAATTCTTCATATTGTTAGTACCTTCTGTCTATGCACTCTCCCTCTGCTTGTTTGATTTCTCCAAAAAAAGCTACATTTTAAGGAAGATGCCCAGGTCAGCTATGTCTTCATTTTTCTCCAGAATATATTTATGACTCTTCTAATTTTCTCTGTCATGGTTGATAACTTTATTTCTTATTCATCCACCCTAAGATTTTCAGCTCCTTTGTACAGTGTTATCTTCCACCATTAAAATGTAAGCTTTTTGAAGGCAGGGAATGTTTCTGCTTTGCATTTGTATTCTCAATACTTAGCATTTGGTCTAACACATAATAAGAGCTTAATATATGCTTATTGATATGTTGGCTTGATTTAAAGGCAACTAGTATGTTCCATCTAAGTTTTTTCTTCTATAAACTAGTTCCTTCACATGTGTCATGAATTTGAATGCTTTCACAATACTGATTTCTCTCCTTTGGATGTGATTCTGCTTTTCAGTATCCTTTCTAAAGGTGGCATCTGGATTGAACATAATATTTTTGTATGATTACAATGGGGCTCTCAATTTCTTACTTTAGATGCTAAGCATCCCTTAATATAATTTTTAATGCAGCTTTTCTTGGTTATGCTGTTTATTTATACTGAACCAATAGTAAATCACCAAATTGTTTTCAGACAAACTTCTGTCTAACCATTGTACTCTCCCTCTGTATGTTATATTTGCAAAGATTTTTTTAAAAACTAAAATGTAACTTTTTACATTTATCTATTTAAATTTGTATTATTAAATTGGGTTGTTTATTAATGATATGGATAAAGTTATAGATGGCACACAATAGGAGATAGAACAAATATGTCAGAATCTCCCCCCAAATCTTAGTAGGCTAAAATATCAGGCAAACCCATATTAAACAGAATTTATTCTATGATTCTATGACTATAGAAGTGCTTATGTAATTTGAGAGGAAATGATTAGATGAAAGAGGTGATAAAATGTCATTTTATATCAAGAAGATATAATCATGAGAAAATCCATGAATCAGAGTATGGAAGTTTGGAGAATAGCATTGGGGTGAGACTGAGGGCAGTGAGTGAGCAAAAAACACAGAATCATTTGAGGGACAAATGGTAGTCCTCTCTCCTGCATTAAAAAGAATAAATGATAATAGAAAAGTGAAGAACAATTTAATGATCCAGATATTTGTCGCAATTTCTCTCTCTCTGTTTCTGATTCTGTCTGTCTGTCTGTCTCTCATTCCCTATTTCTCTCCCTCTGTCTGATCTTAATGAAAGGAATAAGAAATTGCAGTATGTGGCTAAAAGAATGGTAAATTGGAAATCAGAGATTCTGTACTGGAATTCTGAATCTTTCACATCCCACATCCTATTAGTGTGACACTGAGAAAACAACTTAACTTCCTTGGGCTTTGGTTTCCTTATCATAAAATGGAGTGGTATCAGGTCATATTACTTCTAAAATCCCTTTTACCTTTGAATTATTAATCTCAAGAGAGTATACAGTTTTGGATTGATGAGGATCAGGAACATTCTGGATGTAAGTAGTACGGAGGAACTGCTGGACAAAGTAGAAACCATGGGAATATTGGGAAGAAATGGACCCAATTCATATGCACTCACTTTATTTAAATTATTTAATATTATACCAGGCTAAGCATGATAAAATGATGATAAGGATATTGTGGTATATATTTTAAACCTTTGTTTCTGTCTTTGACTTCATTTGATTCCATTATTGGAATTACAGAATCAAAAACTATGCACAATTTAGTCACTTTGCTTCCATAATTGCAAATATATATCCAGAACATTTTGACCAGTTCTTAGTTTTCACCAATACTGTATTAGTATGCCTTCCTTCCCACAATAAAAGTATTTAATGAACATTTACTGTGCACTGGACATTATAGCTTCCCCAACATTTCCTGTTCTTTTTTGGGGGGGACCGTTTTGGCAAATTCACAGGATGTTAGATGAAACCTCAAATGACTTTAATTTATCTTACTATTTGTGATTTAGAGAATGTTTTCAAATGAGCATTTATGATATTCAATTCATTTGAAAATTGATTGTATCCTTGGATCACTTCTATGGGGCATATTTCTCTCAATTCCTTTAAATCTTGGCTATCTGATAGCAATATTTAATGCAAATACTTTTCCCAATTGATATTTGTCTTATTCTATTTTCATTTATCTTATTTGTATAAAAACTTATTAAATTTCATTTAATTGATAATGTTTTGTTTTCATGATCAACATTCCTAGATTAGTTAAGCATCTGTCCTTTAGAAATAGTGAAAATTATCTCCTTTTATTCTTTGATATTTTTGTAATAATAACCTCTGACATTCAGATTATACAACAAAATTGTTATATGCTTAAGAGGTTGGTTTAAGATTAATTTTGGTGTTTTTTAGTAGTGATTATCAAAAAATGGCATTTTTTTAGTAACTCAGTCCAATTTATCAAACATGAGGCTACTGATTTTTCCTGTTTCTCTGTTTTGTACATCGTTTGTTTAATTTTTCGACTTTTTTTGTGGCTTAAAAGTAAATACCAAGTCATTTTGATAACTAATACTTTATAGTTTGACATCTGGTAATACTAGATACCTTTAATTTGGATTTTGCTTTATTATTTCCTTTGAGATTTTCAATGTTTATTGTGCCAGATGAATTTTGTTATTGTTTTGTCTAAAATTTTTTATTATTGTTATTTTTCTTATAATAAAAAAGTTCTTTTTATTTATTTTAAACTTGAATACAAAATAAGAAAAGAAAAAAATCACCACGTGCACAGCAGAACATGAGAGGACTCAAAATATAAAATGAATTTCCCTTTCAATAAAGCTTATATAATAAATAATACACATTATCTTCAGAACTGTCCATTTTTGCTTCTTGTAGTATGTCTTTTGCTCTCTGCTGTGCACTTTTCACTTGATTCCTTTTTTCTCCTTTCTCCTCCCCCCTCTGAAGGTTACAATTAAGTGTGAAGATACATACACATATACACGCACATTCACATACATATATGCACACACACATACACATATACACAAATATATAAACACATATAGATATTGTAGGTTCTGAAATTCCCCAACCAAGGAAAGTCCGAGCCTCCTATTCCCCCTCCCCAATCAAGGACAAGCTAATAGTTCCAAAGAAAGAGGCAGGGAACCCCATTATGGTTGAGTAGTTTAATAATCATATTGAGCCACTTATGGAGGGTCTATCATTAGATCTCCATGCAGTCTGGGTTAACTGCTCGACAATTCAGTGGATCTCTGCAAAGACCCCCCAAAAGTCTCCTTGATAATTACAGAAATGAAACAAAAGGAGGAGGAGCTGCAAAGCATCATTACCTATGTCATTAGGGATTTGCGTTATGCTTAGCCAACAATTCTAATTTTGGGCCTGGGTCCCAGGGCTCAGGAATAATACCAACATTATTTGATGAGTACCTAGACCCCCAAGGTTATGTGGTAGACATAGGGAAAGTGGTGCTCTGGTTGCTGTGCTTTGTTATATCTTGCTATAGCTTGCATTTGGTACTATATCCTTGTTATGGTTTTCAACTCAATAGGGGCCTTAGAAGGCCGAGTGCTGGTCAATTTGAGTAAATTTCCATATACACACAAGATTATTTACTAAGTACAGCGTCTGAAAATAGCTTTCACTTTCTTAGAATGGCTTTCACCCCAATAGTATAATGTTCACCCCTATAATGTGGCTTTTATCCCAAAAGTGTGGCTTTCATCAATCAGGACCCCAAAATACACATACATAAATATGCATATATATATATAATACATATATATATATATATATACATTCATATTCATCTTTGTAAGACCATGTTGCTCTTGTTTGTCCTTTATTTTTCTGAAGGCAGGTAACATCTTTCTTCATGAGTCCAAATCTTTCCATATTTTTCTAATTCCAACAACTTGTCATTTCCTACACCACAGCAATATTACAACCTTGTATTGTCTAGTTATTTTAAATGGTCTAAAACAATATTGATTAACATGGCTGACATGTTTCAGTTTCCTTATTTTTTCTCTTGATTAAATTTATTTTAGGTTTAACTTTGGCTGAGACCATATTAACTACCTCTGCTTTTTTACATAATAAATTCTATTTCTGATTGTTATGTTAAATTTGTGTATATCTCTTATTTCTTAGCCCCTTTTACTTTTCTGGTTTACTTCTACCTGCTACCTTTTCTTTCTATTAATTAACCTACCCCACCTCCAAAGATCCCTCTCTTATCTTTTCCTCTCCACTCTTCCCCCTAGCCCTCTTGTTTCTATCTAAATTTAGAAGACTTTCATAGCTTTCTAAATACATGTTGCCTGTTTATCCCATTCCCCTTAACCTACACATCTTATCCCATTGCCATTAATCCACACACACTTCTATATTCCCCCCCATCCTATTTCCTCATCTTTTTATTTACATATAAATTTAGAAGACTTGTATTTCCCTCCAAATGGATATGGTATTCTCTTTAACTTTGATCTGATGTAAATAGAGTTCCCACTAAAAAGGTGGTGATCAATGAATTTTCCTATTTTTTTTCTCTTTTTGTTCTCATCCTTAAAGAAAATTTTCTTTAATTACTTTTTTTTGTATCATTGTCTCAAGATTTTTTTTTAAATCATAGCTTTCAAGTAGTCTGATTATTCTTATATTTTCTCTTCTTGATGTGTTCTCCAGATCAGTTATTTTTCTTTGAAGATGCCTCACATTATCTTCTATTTTCTCATTCTTTGTATTTTGTTTTATTATTTATTGATCTCATAACTTTGCTGAATTTGCCTTATTGAATTCTAATTTTCAAGAAAGAATTTCTTCTTTAAAATTCAGAATCTCCTTTTCTGGTTGGTCAGTTTTATTTATTTATTTAAAAATAATTCCTCAGTCTCTCATTTGAGTTTAAAATCTTTTTTGAGTTCTTCTATGAATTCTTTTGGGGCAGGAGACCTTTTGACATTATCCTTTGGGGTAGTTGAAGTTTTTGCTGCTTCAGTGTCTTCCTTGAAGGTGATTCCTTATCTTCTCTCTTCCCATGGTATATGGTTAGGTTCTTTCTCCTTTGCCTGCTCATTTTTTAAACTTACAGAAGCTTGATAGTGTAATCATCTCTAGTCCTAGGATGTGGGCTTGGTGCTTCAGGGACTCTTTTAGTTTTCTCCCTGGCCTGGAACTGAAGGGCCCACAGCCAGCAGTGTCCCTACCCCACTGCTTCTGCACTCACTGGGTATGTATTGGTTTCTTTTCACCCAGGGTCTTGGCTGCCCATCTGGATCTGGAGTCCCTTATCAGTAAAGGTTCCTTCCATCTTCCCCTGACTCCCCATACTGTCTGAGAGGTGAAAATTCCTGTGACTGGGGCAGAGACTACTTCCCAAACCAGATAGTCCTAGGACTCATAGCTTGCTTCACACAGGCCAAAAGTCCTGGAATCCTTTTTGGAGTCATTTCTGGTTGTTCCAGGAGGACCACTGTCCTGCACCAGGACTTGTTTATTTTTATTGCTTAATGCTTGCCCTAAGGTTCTATTTTGTCTTGTTTATGGGGGAAATCTGGAGAGCTTGGGATTTTCTGATCTATTCTGTCATCTTTCCAGAATCCTCTCAACTTTTTCTAGTTTTGTAAAGTATTTACTTGGTAATTTATTTTGTTTGGTACTAAATATATAAATTAATTTGTATAGTATCCAAATTTTATGTTAATACAACTCAATTGTGAGCAATAAATACTTCTCCAATTATTGGTCTTTCTTCATTTTTAGTAAAAGTATTTTGCACTTGTATCTATACAAATCTTTCATGTATTTTAATAGCTTTACAGACATTTTGGGAACTTTGTATTTATTTTGGATGAAAATTTTCTTATTAATGTTTCTTCCTGTTATTATTAATACTGCATATAAATGTTGATGAATTCTGTGGGTTTTTAATATTTTAAATATGCTATTAATCATCTCAGTTATTTCCTGTATTGATTCTCTGGGTTTTCTAGAACCAAATCATCCCATTTGAAAATGGAGATAATTTTTTTTCACCTTTATATTTAATTTTATTATCTTGTCTTATTGCTATAGTTTATTTTTCTTGACCTATATAAAATAATAACGGAGAGAAAAAGCATTCTAATTTTACTGCATCAGTATCAGGAAAGTTTCTAATGTTTCATCATTATAAATAATGCAGTTCTTGTTTATGTTATAAATAATACAGCCCATTTGCCTAAAAGATACATACTTTTTGCCATGTGTACAATTGTTAGGTTTTCCCCATAAATCAGTGCTATATTTTGACAAGGGATGCTTCTGAATCTTTGAAATAATAAGGTGCTTTTAATTATCTCTTTTGTTGATATGATTTATTAATCGTTTTCCTGATGTTGAACCATCCTTGTGTCTCTGTAATGATTTTTACTTGGTCTCAGTGAATTATTTTCTATGCATATTGCTGTAGAAGGATTTTGTATAAAAAATTTGTATTAAGATGGGTCAATAGATGCCTTTCTCTACTTTACATCTACCTGATTTAATTATTAAAGATATATTTGCTTCATAAAAGGAGTTTGATAAAGAACCTTTTATTTTATTTTTATAAAAAAATTCTGCAAAACTAACATCAATTATGCTTTAAATATTGTATACAATGACATAAATCCATCTGTTGTTGTTGCTGGGTTGTTTCAGTAATGTCTTACTCTTTATGACCGTTCTGGGGTTATCTTGGCAAAGATATTGGAGTGGTTTCCCTTGTCTTTCTTCAGGTCATTTTTACAGAGAAGAAAATTGAGGCAACAAAATGATTTGCCCAGGGTCACACAGCTAGTAAGTATCTGAGGCCAGATTTGAACTCAGGAAGATGAGTCTTTCTGACTTCAGGCCTGGCATTCTATTCATTGTACCATTCCCCTGCTCAGATATCTATCTAGCAAGCTTTTGTTATTATTATTTTTCTTTGGCCATTCATTTATGGCTGATCTGCTTTCTTAGGAATTGTTTATTTAAGATAATCTTGATTTGCGGATATTCTTTACAGATATAAGATATTCTTGTTTTGTAAATTGCATATTTTATAATTTTTTTATTTATTCATATACTTTCTTCAACTTCTAAGTCTTTCTGGACTAGATTATGTACAAGAATTTCTGTTAGTTCTCTTTATTTTCTCTATTTGTTTTGAATTTACCTTATTCATTTTTTTATTTTGGTGATTTGATTTTGTTTCTTTTTGATCTAGTTTTCTAATGGTTTGTCAATTTTATTAGTCCTTTTAAAAACAACTCTTAAAATTCATCCTATAGTTTTTCTTTTCAACTTTATTGCTGAAGTTTTTTTTAAAAGTCTACATTTGTACCTATTTTAGAGATGATAATGTTTTTATTCTCTAGTCTTTTTAATTGCATATTTAATTTATCCTGTCTTTTTTTCAGTTTTTTAATGTTTTCAGAGATTTAAATTTTCCTCCAAAAATTGCTTTAATTATGTTTCCCATAAGTTTTCACATTTTGTCTTATCACCACCATCATGTTCATGATCATGATCATCATCAATAAACTGTTTCTTTGATTAATTCATTGATTCACTCATTATTCAGAATATCCTTACTTAGTATTCATTTGGGTCTCTCTCTCTCTATATATATATTTTTGCTTCTTTTATTCACTACTATTTTTTATTTCATTATGGTATATAAAGAATGTTTATTATTTCTGCTTTTTAACTTTTTAAAAAATGTATTAATTCCTTTATTCCTTAGTACATGCCATTATAAACGTACTATGGAACATTGAGAATTTGTGCATTTTTACTGTTCCCATTCATAAGTTGGTCAAACCTAATTTTTCTCAATAATCTATTTAAGAATATATTTTCCTTCTTGTTTATTTGTCCTGAGAATATCTCTAGTTCTCAATGTAGAATAGTAAAATCTCCCGTTATTATTTATTTAAATATTTTCTTGAATATCACCTTGTTCTTTTGTGAACCTTGATGCTGTCACTTTTTGCATATATATATATAATAATAATATATTTTTCACCTGTTCTGTTGCTTTTAGACATAACAAAGTTTCTTCATTCATCTGTCTCAGCATTAGAAAGTTTTATTATTGTTTGAATATAAATTATGATTAAAATTCTTAATTTTTTTAGTCACTTTATGCACAATGAATTTTATTCATTTCCTTCATTTTTAAACTGTACACCTATTCAAGGTTTTTTGTCCTCTTTTGTGTATTATAACGTTTTTGGCAGCATAATGAAGCTTATAGACACCTTCCAACCTTCCAACCATAATAATTTTTTTAATGCAAAAAAATAAAATTACATGACATTATAAAGGAAACTAATTATGTTGAAATACAGTTATCCAAATACTTTCAACACAAACATATTTATTAATCCTAAGTTAAGGATTTGTTTTATGTATGTTTCTTGTATGCAGAAAATTGTTGGGACTGCTAAAATCATTACTCCATTATTGTTCTGTTTATTAGGAAATTTAACCCATTCACATTATGATTATTAAGTTTTTGTTTTCTTTCATTAAATACAAGTATATGAGGAAGTGTATGCTTATAATTATCTTCCAATCTCTAATTGTTTTTCTTGATTAATGAAAATAATCTTTAATTTTTATTTGTCTTGTGCTAATCCAAGAATTTCACCCTTATTGGTACAATATGGTTGTGCATCACCATCATTTATAATTGCTGTGTGGAATAGTGGATAATGAGTTGGACTCAAAATCAGACATGTAAGTCCTGTCTTTTAACACATAATAGATAAGCATGCCATTTAACTCTCAAATTCAAGGCAATTCTTTATGACTGTAAATTGCATAAATGGTATGATCTTCATAGGTGAAAGGAAATTCCCCACTTAGACATTACCTATACCAGTGAAATTTAAGGTCCATTCTCTATTCTTTATTTGCTTTTTTCCCTCTCTAAAGTCAGAATTTATCTCTGAAATCAGTTTTGTTTATTCTAATCAGATCTTAACCAACTCCCTTCTCCTTACTTTGACTAATCCCTATGTTCTTTGAGTTTATATATATAATGTATACGTATATACATATACATATACATATATATATATATATATATATATACACACACACACACACACACACACACACACGACATTTGTTATGTGGTGTAAGAGATAGAGCACTGGGCTTGGAATCAGGAAGACTTCAATTCAAACTCCATTTTAGATACTAGCTGTGTCACCTTGGGCAAGTCACTTAATCTTTTTCTATCTCAATTTCCACACATAAAATAGAATAGTGATAATCATAGTACTTTATCTTCCAGGATTGTTTTAAGGATAAAAGAAGGTATATATGTAAGGATAATTTGCAAATCTAAAGATGTTATTTTAATGTTAGCTATCATCATTATCATCAGTATTACTATCTTTTGTTTGCTTTAGCCTTCCATTTCCCATAAGAGTCTTAGCATCTAACTTTCCCTTCTACATCATTAATTATTCTGTGTTAGTGACATCAGTATGTCACATCCTTTCTCAAGAAATGTTTTCATTGCATCACTTCTATTATTCCTTTCCCCTTTTAGGATATCCTAAAATAGGAATGTTAATTCTCTCTCTCTCTCTCTCTATCCCTATCTTTGTTTGCCTGTCTCTTGTTCAGTTTTTTTCTTTTCAATAGTATTTTATTTTTTCCAAATATATGTAAAAATAGTTTTCAACATTCATTTTTGTAAAACTTTGTGTTTTGAATTTTTTCTCCCTTCCTCTCTTATTTCCTCCCTCCTTTAGACATCAAGCAATCTGTTATTGACTAAATGTGTGCAATTCTTTTAAACATATTTCCATATTTGTCATGTTCGGGATGTTAATTCTCAATGAAGACAGCAAGGAATATTAGAAGTGCTCTATAACCTTAATCCCATTGGTCCAATCTTCTTCTTTGCCTTGTCACTCTTTTTTTGTCCTTCTGATTCCATGCCCTGCCCCTTGCATCTATGACTCTCCATTCTGTTCTTTCCAAGTAAGACTCTTATACTAATCCCTTCTTCCCACCTGTTTGGTTCTGAACACCACACACTTGGAGAAACTGAGCTCTTTCAGTCCTATACCTATCTTCTCCTAGCAGAGATGGTTGTTAGATTCTTTTCTCAAGCCTCTCCATTCTCTTTGGGAATCATTAGACTTCTTAGCATCTTTCTGTTGGTAAGACCCACGTTCTTCCTCTTTTTCTATGGTCCATGCCTAAGAATTCTATCCTTGCTCTCTCACAATCTAAAGGCTAGAGGAAAAATGAAAAGTTTCTCATTCCAAAGACCACTTCCCACCATTACTGTAAAGATGTGAGAGTTTCAGGGATGTAGAGCATTGAATGTATTATCAAATTTTGGGAGATGTTGATCATTTTTTCCTGATTGCTTTTTCTCTTTGCTCCTCTTTTTCCTTTTTATTAAAATGTTTTTTGTTACATGGCATGGCTTCCTGGGAGGAGGAAAGAGAAATATACAGAAAGAAATTTAGATAATATAAAAATAAGAGGGAACAATAACATTTATTTTTTTTAAAAAGAAAAATATCTCACCCCCTTATTCTTTTGAGGCTTGACAGTTCCTTTCTCGAATCTCTCAATTATTTTTTTTACATGTGCTGTTCTCTATCTATAGTTCCTCATTTTATATTTGTGTAGTCATCATATTCCCTCATTTCTTCTATCTTTCTCACTCTGGTTTGATCTGGATATCTCTTTGTCTCTCTCTGTAGAACAGGGCTTCTTTACCCCGAAGCCTGTTAGCTTAAAAATTTGTTTATAATTATATTTAAATATAATTGGTTTTTATTGGAATCTTATGTATTTTATTTAAGCTTTTGGAAATATTTTGAAAAGGGGTTCATAGGCTTCACAATCTTGTCAAGAGTCCATGGCACAAAAAAATGTTAAGATCCCCTGTTCTACATTCTGCTTATTAGTCACCACACCACCATATGTAAGGAAATAACACACAGATGAAAGGAATAGACCTAAAAATACTTACTGCTTATGGTTCCTGGGCTCCCAGACTTATCTCCCCCTCTCCTAGTTACTTTAGCCTGAAGGAGGTCTAGCAATTATAAAGCACTTTAAACTTTATAAAGCACCTTAACGTGATTATGGCAGTTGATCCTCACAATGACCCCAGGAAGTAGGTACTACAGGTATTATCATCATCACTTTTGTTTTCCAGATGCAGAAACTGAGATTCTGAGAGGATAAGTATCTCCTAGAAGCAATTAGGTAGCACGGTGGTTAGAAGGATAGCCCTGGAATTAGGGAAGACCAGAATGTGAATCTTGCCCCAGTCTCTTAACTATCTGGGGATCTTGGCCAAGTCACTTACCCTTTGTCTCAGTTTCCTCATCTGTAAAATGGAAATAATAATAGCATCTACCTCTCATAGTTGTTGTGAAGATCTCAAATGAGATCTTTGTATTTGTAAAGATATGTGTATAGTACTTTGCAACCTTAAAATACTATATAAATGTTAAGCTATGATTATTATTTTGAAGTGATAAACTCCTGATAGTGATAAGTAATAGGCTATATGATAGTGATAGTGAAGTGATAGGCTCCTGAGAGACTGTGACAGATTTAGGGTCCTTTGACTAGTCAGGTGGTATACCTAGGGTCTTATAAAAGCTTAGATGACATATCTAGGTTCTTTTGAGCTATTGAATGACATACCTAAGGTCCCACAGCTTGAAAATGTCAGAGGTGGGATTTGAATGCCAGCTTTCTGTAGTTCCAAATACAAAGTTCTTTCCACATAAATATGCTTTAAAAAAAAAAAAAACAGCAGTCTTTCTATATGGCTTAACCACATTACTGTACAATATCATAGACCTAAAGCTGGAAGGAACATCAGAGACCATTTTGCTTCATCACCTCATTTGACCATTGACAAAACTAAGGTTCAGAGAAATTAAGTAATTTAACCATGGTCACCCAGTTAGTTGCTGAAGTCACTTTATTTCTGTAGCTTCAACCTCAGGCACGATAGACTTTTCTTTTCACCCACTTCTCCTCCAGATGAATTGAACACCTTACTCCCCTTTTGACTGAAGAGGCTACACAGAACTTCAATAATTTGTCTTTTCTGTCATAAGACACACTCACCAGACATGATGTGTCTTCTCCTTCCCTGACCCACCCCATTCTCTGCCAAATGTGACCTAAAAATGACAGGATTGAGTAGATCTAATTAAGACTCCACAATACAAGGTCTCTGCTAGGGCTAGTATCTCTATTATCAGGCTGAAGTAGGATTGCTGTTTTCTTTCAAACCTGTCACTGATATAAATGAGTTCTTAATTCCTCCCTTTGTGAAGAACAGGTTATCACACTCATATTCATTAAGTTAACTTTAAGGCCCTGCAGCAGAGCTTAATGGTGGTTTAAATTAGCAGCCTGCCTCTCTAGTCCTTATTGTGGATGGAATAGTATGATCTTGGGAAAATAATGAATTTCCTTTGACCATTAAGTAAGCCCTTCTAGGATGTGGGGTGCGTATGGGAGAGGAGGGAGGAAAGGAGAGAGGGAGAGATTGAAGGAGGAAAGGAGGCAGAGGGAGAGGGAGAGAGGTGGGGGGGGAAAGGGAGAGGGGAAAAGAGAGAAGGAAAGAAGGAGGGAGGGAGGAAGGAGAGGAAAGGAAGGAGCCAGAGAGAGAGAGAGAGAGAGAGAGAGAGAGAGAGAGAGAGAGAGAGA
>JAJPUD010000686.1:39065-54504 GCA_023553655.1 Myrmecobius fasciatus | reverse complement strand
AGAGAGAGAGAGAGAGAGAGAGAGAGAGAGAGAGAGAGAGAGAGAGAAAGGGAGACAGAGAGAGCACAAAGGGGAATACAGAAATCCACAAATCTCCCTCCAGAACTGGGTAATTTGACCAATAATGAGGTACTTAAATAAAATTCCTGACTCTCAGTTATGTCCCCTTAGTTCTTCATTTATTCATTGACACTTTGGAACATAGTATTTTTAGAAGGGAGCCTAAAGAATTTATATTTCTCCCACTTCATTTATATAGGTTCACAATTTGGAGTCAATGAACCTCCCAAATTAAAAAAAATAATCTTTTGGTAACTATTTCAATATAATTTATTTCCTCTGTAATCCTCTGTATTTTATTTTATGCATTTAAAAAAGCATTATTCTAAGAAGGGACTATTCTAAGAAGTCTACCAGACTGCTAGAGGTTACTATGATTCAAAAAGGGTTAATGATCCTTGAATAATGGAAATGAAGCAACTGAAGTCCAGAGGGAAAAAAATATATAATATCATAGTCAAGACAAATGTGTGGTGTATATTATATACAATGTACTGATCATATAAATGTAGAAAAATCTCTACCTTTAAGGTGTTTGCATTCTCTACAAGTTACAAGCTACACATTCTACATTGCTGGGATTTGAATCTAGGTACTCTGATGCCAATGCTAGGGTGTTTTCCACTATTCTTTCTACATCTCTGATATATATTAGAGAGAGAGAGAGTGAGCAATTACAGAGTGTCCCAAAAGTCTTAATGCAGGTATGAAAGACATTAAAACCAAAAACTGAACTAAAAATTTTTTGACACTGTATATATTTCATGTGTCTTAGGACAAACAATTTTAGAGTTCTGGAATTGGAAGGGATCTCAGAGTAGACTTAGACTAAATCCTCTTATAAGCATTAATTTGCAACTTCTTTGAGAAGAGGTTATCCAGCTAACACTTCAACACCTCCAGTGACAGGGAGCTCACCACCTATTGAGGTAATGAGTTTTACTTTTTGCATCTTTCTGCCTGAAAAGATATTTTTCCTTATGTTAATCTGAAATCCGCCTCTATCACTTAGATGCATACTAAATGCCATTCTCTCCATCACGTCTTCTGGTAGGTATCCAACCTTACCTGAAAGTATTCTCACCCTCTTCAGATTTTCTGGGAGTGCTTTTTCCAAAAATTCTCTTTATTCTCATCAAACACTTCTTTGTGTTTTTACTTTTTATGTGCATGCCATGTCTCCCATATACAAGATTTAAGCTTTGATAAATTGAAAGCCAAATGAGGACTTTTGAGACTCTGTCTCTATCTCTGTGTCTGTGTCTGTGTGTGTCTCTTTTTTGGGGGGGAGGTGACTTTTCAATTGTGTCTAAGTGTTCGTGACCCTATTTCGGGTTTTGTTGGCAAAGATATTGGAATGATTTGTCATTTTTCCAGCTCATTTTGCACATGAAGAAACTGAGGCAAACAGGGTTACATGACTTGTACAGGATCACACAGCTAGTAAATATCTGAGGCAGAAATTGAACTCATAAAGATGTCTTTCTGACTCTACAGTCCAAACTCTTCTCATTCCTTTTTTGAGGTGAAGCCTTATTAACAAAACCACTTATATTGATTCTTAGAATTGCACTTGTTCATCTGGCTCTGTAATAAAGTAGGCATCTCAAGGGCACATCTATCTTGAATGGCACCTGCATGAGCTTTAGGCTTCAGCTTGTGCCAATGACTCAACATCAATGAGCCTAAAATATCCCTTTTCTATTGTATTAAATTTTATAGCAGAGTTTCTCTGGCAAATTATGCAGTTGCCATAATCTTCTTGATACAAAACATTTACCATCATAGCCATGGGCCATTCAAGGGATAGAGAATGATTCTGGCACCGGAGAACTGTACTTGACTCCCCTCTGAAGCAGCATCTTATCGGTGGCTGTCAGAAATAGCAAAGCTTAAAATGCAAACAGCAGCTAGAGAGTTATCAGCAGTAAGTGTTGTCAGTGTTACATCCCGGCTAATAGCATTTTAAAAATTAGAGTTGTGCCACTGAAATTCTTCTGTGCACTATTAACAAGTCATATGGAAAAGTAATATAGACATTTGATGAAGAACAATTAAATTTTTACAACTCGTGTGAGTGGAAGGATCCCAGCAAGCTGGTGGAAGATAAGCGGGTGATAGGATAGGGGGAAGGGAATCATATATAGATCAGTCTCAATGCACCACAAACAAAACCAAATTGAAAGTCTTGGCCAATTGAAATTGCTGGTTTCAGTCCTGGAGTAGAAATCAGGAAAATAGGTTCTAGGTTCTACGATCTAGGTTCTAACTAATTTCAACTCTGCCACAAGTAGTACCACAAATGTGCCCTTGAGGAAATTATTCTCTGGGTCTCAGTTTTCTCATCTGCAGATTTATTTAAAGAGTATTTATTAGATACTCCAAGGTACTATGCCAGGCTTTGGTTATACAAAGTTTGGGGTTTTTATTTTTATTTTTTGTTTTTTAAGAGAGAGAGTTCCTGACTTTAAAGAGTTTACATTCTACTGCAAAATGAAAACTTGACTGGATGGTCTCTCAGCTTTCTTCTACCTCTAAAAAGCAATTCATGAAGGCTGATGGCTATCCCAGAGAACTAATTTATTGTTTCTAAGATAATAGTGAAAAATCTAATTGGTCTTTGGTCAACTGAACACTGATCCAACATGAGTTAATATCACTCATGGCTGGAGGTTTAATTTGTAGTAAGACTCCCATAGGGACTAGCTAGACTTAAGAGGGTGTCTCTTGGATTTATTTTAAGTAAAATAAAATGGAACTCCAGGAAGTGTCAGTATGACTTGCTGACTTAATCTGCTTACAGTTTTCAAGATCCTTGGACTTGCCAGGGGAACTCCTGTTAAAATACCCAACAATCAGCAATCTGATTGATGCCAAGGCTCTGGCAGGGCCCACCAATGTGGTGGTTGACACCAAGAGATAGTATCCCAATTAGCAAAGCCATTAATCCCTGATCAGCATTACTATAAATTTAATTTAATTTGGGGCTATAGAATTCTGGCTGCTGTCAGACAGATGCAATGGCCCTAGATGGCACAGCACAATTGATAAGAAAATGGCTCTGACCAGTCTGGATTCTACTGTTAATTATTTTTATTGGGTGCATCCAGGCAGGAACAGCCCCATCACTGTCAGTAATACAAGAGGGGATTCTGGTTGTCAAGTCTTAGAACATACAAGAAACTGGGAAAATTCAACCGAGGGAGATGGTGGAATTTTTGGCTTTGTGGTATGGTACAAGAATGACTCCTTTGGGTCTATTTCAGCCTTGGGATTTTATGATGCTGTAAAGCTGACTTCTCTAACCCAATATGCAGAAAGCCAGGTACACAGTGTTTTCAAGGCAGAATGTATCAGAGATAAGAAAAATCTCTATAACATTCCTATGACTTAAGAATAGTGATATACAATGTGGCTTCCTCCTAGTTTCTTTTGATCTTGTAGAGAGTTTCTTCTTTATCTTGGATGTAATTATAAGAAGGACTCTCTACTTATGAAGGGTCATATGTCACATTTATTACCTTTTGCTGCAGATGTAGCTAGCATAGTTATGTATGTCCAATGTTAATGCAAAGTAAAAGTTCACATAGGTAATGAGCTCCCTATCTCTGGAAATCTTTAAGTGAAGTTTCCTGATTCTGTTGGTGATATTGTAGATGAGATTCTTGCTATTGTTGGTTATTTGCTATTGTGACCTTTGGAGTCTTTTCAAACTCTATGATTCTATATTGATAAATGGGTAAGAGATGGAGGTAGAAAAAGTAATGAGTAAAAGTGAAAAGGTGCTCTCAAGTATGTGTGCCATGTGTGGGGGGGGATGAATTAGGAAGCAAAAAGGAATTAGAACTGAGTTGCTCAAGGCGAACTCATTGAGAAAGTGGAGAAGGAGCCAGCAGGTAGCTGGAGAATCTTAAAAAGAAAATTGATCTGAAAACAGGAAACCAATGGAGTTGTTGGACTCAGAGGCTTGTAGAATCATGGCTAAAGAAGTAACAGGGAGGTAATTATAATATCGTGGAATATGCTGTGGATTTGGAATCAAAGAATCTGGTTCTGATGCTTACTATCTTTGTGGCTTCAGGACAGTCATGTAACTTCTCTGGGCTTCAGTTTCCTTATTTGGAGAAAGATGGGGTTGGATTAGATTGGATCTTACAGTTTTGAAAATCCTGTGATCATATGAATAATATTCATAACCGATGTTTATGGTTCTTCTGGGAATAAGGGAAGGGAAAGGAAGAAGGAGAGGGAGAGAGATGGAAAAAAAACAGAAGGAGGATGTAGAAAAGGAGGGAGAAAGACTTTGAGGAATGGAGACAGACAAAGGGGAAGAAACAAACAGACAGGCAAACACAAGTTCAGAGAGAACAAACAAGCATACATCTGAGCTTGAAATAGTAGCAGAAGAACTGAAACTGGGAAAAGAAACAAGACTACTTGACTAAAATTAGAGAGAGACCTAGTCTGGGAAGGAATGAACTCAGGGAAACAAACTGAAAAGGATACACATTATGGGAAGTCTCCAAGATTTGTCTTCTCTGCAAATCAAGCAAAAATGCCTGCAATTATGCTTTATGCTTATAATTGTTGACCTATATGCAATGGCACAGGGGATAGAGCACTAGACCTGGAATCAGGCAGACCTGAGCTCAAAGCCAGCCTCAGACATTTATGGGCTGGGCTGGGTGGCTCTGGGCAAATCATTTGACTTCTCTCACACTTAGCTTCCTAAGTGTCTACCTCCCAGGTAGGTTGTGAGGATAAAATTGGTTAATATTTATAAAGCACTTTATAAACATTAAAGCACTGCAGAAATGCCGTTGTTATCATTATTAAAAATCTTGATTAAAGAAGCGCTTTCTACCCTAAACAAAAGAGTTTCAAAGACATGTATCCAAAGACTCATATTTTTTTTTTTGGATAATTATCTAAGGCCTTCCCTCTAACCATGGGTATCTTCCAAAGTTCTATCCTACACTTTCCTATTTTCTCTAGTTACACCTGCTCTCTTGCTGATCTCATCAGTTTCTGGAGGCTTAACTATTATCTCTATGCAGATGACTTTCAGATCTATGTATTAAATCTTATTTTTTGATCTGAATTCCAGACCTCCTTCATCAACTTCCTCTTGGACATTTCTAAATGGATATCTCAAGGCATCTCAAATATGGATATCATAGGCATCTCAAACTCAGCATGTCCAGAATAGAATTCATTAGTGTCCCTGACAAATTCACCTGTCTTCCTAATTTCTCTATTTCTCTTGAGGACACCATTATCCTTTTGGCACACTATCTAGATTTGCAACCTCATATTTATTCTTTACTCCTTCTCATGCCATATGTCTTCTCAGTATCAAGTCTTGGTTATAACACCAGAATATCTCTCCATTCAACCCCAACTCTCTCCTTACGGTCATTATGCTAATTCAGATCTTCATCACCTCTTACCTGAACCATAGCAATAGCCTCCTTATAGGCCTTCCTGCCTCTAATCTCTCTCTTTTCTAATTCATCTTTCACATAGCTGCTAATATGAATATTCCCAAAGCAATGTTCTGATTATGACACTCCCATGTACAAAAAACAGTTGAGTATCTTCTTGTTATTCCTAGGATCACATACAAGTTCTGCTGTTTGACATTTAAAACCCTCCACAAACTGACCTCGACTGCCCTTTCCACACTTACCACACATTGCTTCATTTCACATACTCCCTCTCTGACTCAGTAGTTATTCAAGTATAGTCTATGACTGCTATAGTTTCCCCAGACCATTTCTAAGGGCCTGGGAAGTCAAAATCATTTTTAAATAAAATTAATACATTATTTGTTTAGTAAATTTCTCCTTTCAAAAAAAAAGTAATTTCTCCTTTCTTTTCCTCCTATGTGTCTGTGTGAAGTTGGACTTTCTTCATATACTTCAACTAAAATAATATTTTACAACACATTAAATGCAGAAATAGGAATGAAAATCCAGCTGTCTTCTATTGTCAGACAATAGATTTTTAAAAAATAAAACAATGCCATTCTTTTCATTATTTGTTTTGCTTTGGAAAATATAATTATTTTTCATAAAATATTATTTATGTTAACATGTAGTGGGCTTATTATTGTTATTTAAAATAAATTAATAAGTAAATAGTATGAAATTTATCAGTTTTATTTTATAAGATACTAAATATTGATGGAACACCACGGTATTCTAAGGCCAACTTACATTGACTTGCCAGATCCAGTTGTTAAATTTATCATTTATATTTCTGAAATCAACAAGTGCTAAAAATCAGGATGTTTTGTTGACTATCTAGATTTATTAAAGTGATGGATAGAGGAAATGTTATTTCTGCTTCAGCACTTAGCATAGTGCCTGATATATACTAGGTAATTAAGAAATGTTTATTGACTTAGTTAAGAAATGTATGTGACTGCTGCTGCTGCTGTTGCTGCTGCTGCTACTACTACTACTTCTATTATTACTACTATCATTACTCTACTATTATCACCACCACCACAACTAATACTGCTCCTACTACTACTACTATTACTAAACATGACCATCACTGACTTTTTTTTTTTTTTTTTTTGCTTTTTGCTGAGGCAATTGGGGTTAAGTGACTTGCCTAGGGTCACACAGCTAGGGACTATTAAGTGTCTGAGACCAGATTTGAACTCAGGTCTTTCTGACTTCAGGGCTGGTGCTGTAACTACTGCACCACCTAGGTGCCCCATCACTGACTTTTATAATCGATCATATTATACCTTCCTTTTAAGCTGACTTTCTTCCATCATTACAATTTTTGTGAATACTGTTGACTTTGTTTTCTTTACTCTGCATAAATTTATCTAGGTCTTGCTTCACTTCTGTGAATTGTGTGATTTCTTATGAAGTGATAATATTTCATTACATTCACATGTGATAATTTGTTCAATATGTGTTTATTTAATATAAGTTGAGCATATATTTTGTTTCCAGCTTTTGTCATTGAAAAGAATGTATCTGTGAACTTTCTTTGTATATGTAATTTTTTTCTTGCATATATTGAATAACCTTCCTGGGAAATAGTACCATTACTAGAATTTCTAGGTTAAAGAATATGAAGAATTTATTAACATCTCTTGCATGATTCTAAATTCTTTCCTAGAAAGGAGAATTAATTAAAAGTTCTGCCATCAGTAAATAACAATACCTGTCTTCTCATAACCCCTGCAATAGGGTTTGCCATCTGTTGTCATTTGGATGCATATAAGCCAATACACAGGGTTGTTTTAATTTTTTCATATCTATAATTATTAGATTGATTACTATTGATTTTGAATGTTTTCTCAGGTGGTTGTTAATGGTTTGTATTTTTTCTTCTCAAGGGGGACAGCTAGGTTCACAGTGAATAGAATGCCAGGTCTGTAGTTAGGAAGATTCAACTTTGTGAGTTCAAATCCAATCTCAGACACTTACTATCTGTGTGATCCTGGGCAAGTCACTTAACCCTGTTTGTCTCGGTTTCTTCATCTGTAAAATGAACTGAAGAAGGAAATGGTAAATTAGTATCTTTGTCTTGAAAACTCCAAATGGAGTCATGAAAAGATGGAGACAATTGAAAAAAAATTTGGACCGTTTCCCTGGCCTCCATTCCAATGGCTTATAGATCAGATCAGGTCACTCCCCTCAACCTTATAGTGATCTATGTTGTTGCCAGAATAGATCTCGAATTGTTTCTACAACTCTGTATTCCATTTCCAGGCTCCCTATATTCACACAAACTTCCTCTCATGCTTGGCAAGTATACATTCTTTTCTATTTTTGCTTTTCAGATCTTTCCCCCCTCAAAGCCCCTTTCAGCTATGAAGTCTGCCCTGACCCTGCTAAGTATTAATGCCTTGTCCCTCCTCAAAGACTGTAGGACATATTGTATCTCTCTTTTGGCTGCAGTTGTGCTGCTTTGTATCACATTTATGTGTATGTTTCACAGCTGATAGGGATAAACATTCTGAGATGACAAGGACTATTTCCCCCCTTCTATCCCCAGAGCATTGTGCATAATGGGAAGTTAATAAATGTTTATTGAATTGAGTTGAATGAAGGCATTCTATTACCTTCTTACTCTGTTTCAAATCCTCATCTTTGAAAGTAAGAAATACTTAGCTCTATAGCACATCACCATCCTGGGGGATTGCCTTCCTCAATTTTATAGTGGGAACTGCCTCCTCAATTTTATCCTGTGTCTGGGGACTCAGATTTCATGAGGTTGAAAGGAGCTCTGGCTATATTCAGTGATAGCCAATGATATAGATCAGTTCTTTTAACTCCTCAACTGGGAGTTTACAGAAAAAATTGGGGCTCAATGCAATGATGGTGGATATGGTTAAGATGTAAATGGTTGGGTGCTGAAGTTCAGGGAAAAGCACACTATTCTTTGCTTCCTGATCCCATTTTGATACACAAATCCATTTTTATGGAGGTAATAATTTCTTTTTTTCTGAAGGGATCTTTGATTTTATAGGTGTAGGTCTCTTTCAATGCAAATTAGCATGTCCTCTGCAATTTTTGTTCTTAGAATGTTGTCTGCAGGTATTGAAAGGCTAAGCAATTTGCCCACTAAACATGTCAGAAATAGGACTTGAACCAAGAGCTTCTAGGCTGAACTTGATTCTAAGCAGTAGTGGAGAAGTAGTGGTTAAAGTAGAAATGATGGGAATCCTGGAAGAAGTGACCACTTCAGATTAGAATCTATGGACATTGAGTTATTCAGTAGACTTTGGGAGAAAAGATTTCAGAGTTCAAAGAAAGCATAATCCCATGGATTAAACTTTGGTAGGGAATGTCAGCCCAGAAGGAGATGGGATAGTTTCAAAATTTAAAGTCTTATGATAGAAATTCAAATACTTCTGAAAAGATAATTGAGAGACATTCAAAGGAACAAATAAGGAAACTCATTGATCACCCTGGCCTTTTATCTATTGAACTCCATTGGTGAACATGCCAATGTTGCCTCCTGGTGCTCCTCCTTGGGAGATCATTCCTGACCATTTCTTCTTAGTCTCATTTACTAGTCATTCTTTCTGATCCATAGAGGTAAGTATCCTTTAATGCTCTGTCTTTGGCCATTTTCAGTTCTTTTCCTATTCTTTATCCCCTGTTGACTTCATCTATTCTGAAAGTTCAGATTAGCATTTCTTTGCACATGATTTCCGTGTTCATCTGTTTTGTCCCAGTTGTATCTTAACTCCTTTTTGGTATAGCTAGCTGATTTGGTGGATGTTTGTCTAGATAGCTTGCTGGAAGTTCAAATGCAACATGTGTAATTGTGTCATCTTTTTCTCAAATTCACCTTTTCTCCTAACTGCATTTTTTTTTCTGATGGTACTACCAGTCTCCTAGTCACCCAGGCTGAAAACATTGGTTTCATTTTTTATTCTTCCCTCTTCCTCAACCTACTTGCTGACAATTAATTAGTTGACACATTCTATCATCTCCAGAATGTCTTGAAATTATCTTTCTACTACCACCAGCCAGGATCAGACACATTATCTATCACTATCACTTGGGTTATTGTAATACATTCTTAAATGGCCTCTCACTTCCAGTTTCTCCTCTTTACCATGCATCCTTCTTATAGATGGCAAAATAGTATTTCTGATTCAAATGTCAGCTCATGTGACTTTCCTGCCCATGAACCTTCCAAACTCCTCATTGTCTACAGATAAAATACAGATTCCTTGGACTGGCATTTAAGCTTCCACAATGTGGGTCTGACCTTTATTTTTTGTTTTATGTCATATTTTTCACCTTCACGCACTCTAGGTTCTAACTGGATTGGAACTGCTAGATATTTCCTTGAGTGTATTTGACAAAAACTGCTGGGAAAACTGGAAACTAGTGTGGAAGAAATTAGGGCTTGACCCACATCTAACACCACATACCAAGATAAGATCTAAATGGGTTCATGATCTGGATATAAAGAGTGATTTTGTAAACAAGTTAGAGGAACATAATATAGTTTACCTCTCAGACCTGTGGAGATGGAATAAATTTATGTCCAAAGAAGAACTGGAACTTTTAATTGAAAACCAGATAGATAACTTTGACTATATTAAGGTAAAAAGTTTTTGTACAAACAAAATCAATGCAGACAAGATTAGGAGGGAAGCAATAAATTGGGAAATCATCTTTACATTTAAGGGTTCTGATAAAGGTCTCATCTCTAAAATATATAGAGAATTGTCTCATATTTATAAAAATTCAAGCCATTCTCCAATCAATAAATGGTCAAAGGATATGAACAGACAATTTTCAGAGGATGAAATTAAAACTATTTATAGTCATATGAAAAGGTGCTCCAAATCACTATTGATCAGAGAAATGCAAATCAAGACAACCCTGAGATACCACTTCACACCTGTCAGATTGGCTAAAATGACAGGAAAAGTTAATGATGAATGTTGGAGGGGTTGTGGGAGGGCTGGGACACTGATGCATTGTTGGTGGAGCTGTGAACGGATACAGCCATTCTGGAGAACAATTTGGAGCTATGCTCAAAAAGTTATCAAACTGTGCATACCCTTTGACCCAGCAGCATTTCTATTGGGCTTATATCCCAAAGAAATCATAAAGGAAGGAAAAGGCCCCACATGTGCAAGAATGTTTGTGGCAGCCCTTTTTGTAGTGGCTAGAAACTGGAAATTGAATAGATGCCCTTCAATTGGAGAATGGCTGAATAAATTATGGTATATGAATGTTATGGAATATTATTGTTCTGTAAGAAATGACCAGCAAGATGATTTCAGAGAGGCCTGGAGAGACTTACATGAACTGATGCTGAGTGAAATGAGCAGAACCAGGAGATCATTATACACGGCAACAACAGTACTATATGACGATCAATTCTGATGGACATGGCTCTCTTCAACAATGAAATGTTTCAAACCACCTCCAATTGTTCACTGAAGAAAGCCATATACACCCAGAGAGAGGGATGCGAAATGTGGACCACAACATAACATTCTCATACTCCTTGATTGATGTTTGCTTACATTGTGTTTCCTTTATCTGATATATCGTTTGTGTAGATAAGATTTTTCTTGCACACCAATGATAAGTTTGGAAATATGTATACATATATTCGATTTGCCAATATTTTAACATAATTAACATGTAGTGGATATCCTGCCATCTAGGGGAGGGGTGGGGAGTTGGGGGGAAAAATTTGTAACGGAAAGCTATGTAAGGGTTATCGTTGAAGAATTACCCACACATATGTTATGCAAATAAAATAAAAATTAAAAAAAAAAAAAGATATTTCCTTGAGTGTGACCTACTGTCTCTCCCTTCTATAGTGCCATCTCCTCATATACACATTTAACTTAGGTTTATTCAAGTATAACATTCACCTGGAGTGACAGCTCCTCTAACCAGTGAGCACAGTGGTGATCTCTCTTTTTCCCTATGGATAAGTTTTCTCTGATGCTCTGTCTTCAATTTTCTTCCTAACATTTATTCCTTGTTTATCTGTTCTGAAGGCTCTGGCTCTTAGAAATGGGATTAAGAGTGCTTGCTTCTATTCCGTCTTTTGTCCTCAATTTCAGGAGCTGGCAGCAATCCCCACTGGATTTGGGAGTTCAAGCCATAGTGATGAACTTGGATTCAGGATTGGAAATGGGGTGGTGCAGCCAGCCAGCCCTTCAAATAAGTCCTGGGAAGCCAAGGTGCCTGGGACTTGAGCCTGAGGCAGGGTGGTAGTAGTAATTGTGGGTTGGGACTTGCAACTGAGATGTATTCTATAGCAGTGATGTCAAATTCATTTTTTTTTTTAATTTCCACACTTACCATTGTTATGCAAGAAAAGTCATATCTACAAGAAAGAAAAATCAGATAAAGGAAACAAAATGCAAGCAAACATCAATCGAGAGCATGAAAATGTTATGTTGTGGTCCACATTTCACACCCCTCTCTCTGGGTGTATATGGCTTTCTTAAGTGAACAACTGGAAGTGGTTTGAAACATTTCATTGTTGAAGAGAGTCATGTCCATCAGAATTGATCGTCATATAGTATTGTTGTTGCCATGTATAATGATCTGGTTCTGCTCATTTCACTCAGCATCAGTTCATATAAGTCTCTCCAGGCCTCTCTGAAATCGTCCTGCTGGTCGTTTCTTACAGAACAATAATATTCCATGATATTCATATACCATAATTTATTCAGCCATTCTCCAATTGATGGGCATTCATTCATTTTCCAGTTTCTAGCCACTACAAAAAGGGCTACCACAACCATTCTTGCACATGTGGGGCCCTTTCCTTCCTTTATGATTTCTTTGGGATATAAGCCCAATAGAAATGCTTCTGGGTCAAAGGGTATGCACAGTTTGATAACTTTTTGAGCATAGCTCCAAATTGCTCTCCAGAATGGCTGGATCCATTCAATTGATGTCAGATTCAAAGGCTACTTACAGAACTGCATATTAACATAGAGAACCACAAATTTGCATTATCTATGTTTTGTTGCATTTTAAATTTATTTTCTTGTTGTTATATTTTATTCTGGTTCAGGCTGTATGCAGAGTTTTACTGTTTGGATCCCAATGATCAGGAGTTTGATAACTCTGTTGTATAGGAACTGAGTTAAGCTATGAACCTGATCCCCTTCTTATCTCCAGAGACTGAGCTGATGAAGAGGTATGTGTGGAGCAGACTATATCTTCCATGTGTTGGGATTTTATGTTTGTATATTTGTGATTATACCTTTGAAGTAAATATTTCTGTGTAAAATCTAATTTTACTGTTAGTGGTTAAGTGGAACTGGACTGTAGGGATCTACCTCCTATAATTGAGGGAACAAAAATTGGTTGGGGCTGGAGTCATCTGCAGAAAGCCTTGATATTCCCTAAGTCTCCTTAATGATAACAGAGAACCCTGGGGAAGGGGTGAAATGTAATATATCTGATTTTCAGTTGGTAAGTGTTAGGGTGGTCTGTGTAACAGAAACAAGAAAGTAATGGAATTTCTAGCTAATTTGAAATGATAAAGACATTAGCAAAGATAGAAAAGACAGTAAGCTTAGGGTCAAAAGACATTATCCTCAAATGTGTATCTACTAATGGCCACTATTTGCTAAAGAAGGCAAGACTGATGGGAAGAAAGTTAAAGTTTGTAATTTTAAGCAGTTTTCAAGGACAATTTTAACTAGGTATGTGAAATTTTTATCTTATGCACTAATCCTGTGTTTTACTTAATCTTCATAGGATGAGACTCTATATGTATATGTACACACACACACACACACACATAGAGAGAGAGTTGAGTTTTTTAGTCTTGTCCAGCCCCTTGTGACTCTGTGGACCATATCATGCCAGTACTGTGGGTTTTTTTTTTTTTTTTTGGACAAAGATAGGAGCATGCTATTTCCTTCTTCAGTATGCATGCACATATAAATATGTATATCTATCTTTATCAAATATTTTCTTTGTTTGGAATATACTTTTTCTTCATCTCTGTCTTTTGAATTCCTTGTCTTCCAACTTGTTTCAGATGAGACACTACCTCTTCCATGAAGCTTTTTTGTGATGCATCTAATTCCCTTCTCAATTTTTTTCAGAAAACGTTCTTTGAGAAGAAAATTTGTTTGTATCCCTTCTTTGACTCTATCATCAATTACTTTGTATCATACTTATTTGAGTTCATGCCGTATTCTTCCACTTTGACTATAATTCTTGAGGGAAGGGGTTAGATCTATTTTTAAATGTGTCTCTAGTACCCAGGGCAATTATTGGCACATTCTAGGGATTCAAAACATACTTGCTAAGAGATTGGATCCAACGAGCAGTGATTAATGGATAAATATTTACTTGGAGAAAAGTCTCTAGTGGAAGAATCTGACCTTTACTCCTGTTTCACTTAACATTTTTATCAATGACTTTGACATGAAGTTTACCAAATGCTTTCCTTACAACAAGGTAAAGAAAGTAAGTATAAAATTATTGACCATCTTCTTCTAGAGACTCTCTCCAGGGTGATAGTGTTCTCTCTTGGTTCCTCTTTTACCTGTGTGATGGCTCCTCTCATCCCTCTTTGTTGGATCATCATTCAAGTTATACCTCTTAACTATGGGCCTATTCCTAGGCTCTCTTTTGAAGACCTTATAACTTTAGAGATTTAATTATCATTTCTTTTCTGATGATTTCACTCTCCATATTTCTAGTCCCATCTTGTCTCCCCAACTTCAATCTCTTATCACTTACTCTTGAACATTTTCAAATGGATATCCTAGAGGCATCCCAAGCACAACAAAACTGTCCAAAACATAGAAAACACTATCTTTCCCTGAAAACCCAACCTTATTCAAAAACTTCCTTATTTTTATTTTGGATACTAACATCTTTCCAATCATCCAAATTTATAAATTCAGTGTCACCCTCAATTCTCCGCTCTTAATGTGGATGAAACCTTAAATGGAGTGGAAGATAAGAAGTATAATATTATATTTTGGTAATGGCAAACAAGCTATATGATTTTGAGCTGCAGGTATATGTTTTTAACATTATAAGGAGAATCCTTTCTTTCTCCTCACAAGTTGACTTCCTTGATCATTATTCACGGCAACAACAATACTATATGAGGATCAGTTCTAATGTACATGACTCTCTTCAACAATGAAATGCTTCAAACCAGTTCCAATTGTTCGGTGAAGAGAGCCATATACACCCAGAGAGAGGGATGTGAAATGTGGACCACAACATAACATTTTCATATTCTCTATTGATGTTTGCTTGCATTGTATTTCCTTTATCGGATTATTCTTTCTTGTAGATACAATTTCTCCTGCACAAAAAATGATGTGTGGCAATAACTATACATATATTCGATTTCTTAAGTATTCTAATATAATTATCATGTAGTGGATATCCTGCCATCTAGGGGAGGGGTGGGGAGTAGGGGGGAAAAATTTGTAACAGAAAGCTTTGTAAGGGTTAATGTTTAGGAATTACCCACACATATGTTTTGCAAATAAAAAGTATTAATTAAAAAAAACAAAAACAAAAACAAAAACAAAACAAGTTGACTTCCTATATCATTATCCAGGAGTCAGTGGCAAGGGTGCCAGATTCAAAGAATTGTACCCTAAATAATTGCTTTTAGTTATTGTTCTGGTCTTAGTTCTTCAAATAGACTATATGTAGAGGCATATTCTAACTCTTCTTTCCTTCCTTTCTTCCTCTCTCCCTCTTCCTTTCTTCTTTCCTTCCTTCCTTCCTTTCTTTTTTCTCCCTCCCTTCTTTCCTTCTTTCCATCCTTCCTTCCTTCCTTCCTTCTTTCCTTCCTTCCTTCCTTCCTTCCTTCCTTCCTTCCTTCCTTCCTTCCTTCTTTCCTTCCTTCCTTCCTTCCT
>JAJPUD010000686.1:0-38810 GCA_023553655.1 Myrmecobius fasciatus | reverse complement strand
CTTTCTTTCTTTCTTTCTTTCTTTCTTTCTTTCTTTCTTTCTTTCTTCCTTTCTTTCTCCCTTCCTCCCTTCCTTTCTCCCTTCCTCCCTTCCTTCCCTCCCCTTTTTCATTTTTTGTTTCTTCCTTTTTCCTTCCTTCCTTTCTTCCTTCATTCCATACCCCCCAAAAAATTCAACTCTGTGTCTTGGTGGAGATACAACATCTATACTTATAAGCAAATGGAAAAAAACCCCATAAATTTGTCCCCTTTTACCTGCAATGTCTAAAGATCTCATGAAAAAAGTACTTAAGGGCTAATTGCAGCATACTCTGGAAAATGTATTCTTTCTTTCCTCCTTTTTTATCTTGTTAGAAGATGGAAAAAATATCTTATGAGCTTTGAGACCTTATAAGAGATACTTAATGATAGGAGTGATAGGAGAACTTACAGCTCCTGGAGTTTTGGATGAGAGTGATGCTGCACCCTCATTTTGCAAGGAAGGACAAAAGAACAAGACATTGCACCCTCATTTTGCAAGGAAGGACAAAAGAACAAGACATGGGAGAGAAACTGCCCAGAGAGTGTGATTTCAGAGGAGCACTGAAGCCTGGCCAGAAGCTTTACCCACCAGTTGAAACTGAGCAGTAACTGAATTGGGAGGTGAGTTCCAACTTGGTGAATGTTTCCTAATCATTGAGTTCAAATAACAGGCATATTGTTCTCTCTCTATCTCACTTTCTTTTCCCTTTTCCTTTTGGTTTATTTATAATCATCTGAACCTCATCCATCCCTCTTCCTAGTTTTCTATTGTTTGCTGTCAATGTTAATTGTAAACCTGACTTTAAAAATGATTTGTCTCGCCTTCCTGCATGTCATTATTGGGACACAATGTACATGGGTTGTCGTTCAGTTGTTTCAGTCCTGTCTAACTCTCTGTGACCCCATTTGGGGTTTTCAAGTTGTTGATGATATCACATCCAAGTTGGTGTATGACTTTGTAGAATATAAAAACAATAAATCCAGAAGAGTAAAATGCAGTATTGTATCTTTTGCTCCCATCACTGGAAATATTTTTAAAAGGAATGAACCTGAAAAGCAACTGAAATTGTACTGTTGAGGTTGGGAAAGGAATCCCCAAAATACTGGAGTATTTGCCATTTTTTTCTCTAGTTCATTTTACAGATGAGGAAACTGAGACAAACAGGGTTAAGTAACTTTCCCAGGGTCACACAGCTAGTGAATGAGGCTGGAATTGGGCTCAGATTTTCCTTATGCCAGGTTTGGCACTCTCTCTGCCTTGCTACCCAGCTGTTTTTGTACATGGGGTGCTGTGAGGGATACTTATATTTCACACATAATACAAACTAGAACTATACAACTCCAACTTGAGCTCTCTGTGTGTGTAAGCATGGGCAAAAAGAACTTTCTCCCATTAGCTGTCTTTTATGTATTGTCTTCAGTCATTAAAATGTAAGTTCCTTGAGGAAAAGAGATGTCTTTCTTTTTTGCTTGCATTTTAATTCCCAGCACTTAGCACAGTTTTTGGCATATAGTAAAATGCCTAATAAATGGGCTAATGTGACTTGATGAAGTTTATAATGGGGAGCCATGTTGGGTGTTTGAGTGAAAAATCCTTGCAGAAGATGCCTATCCATTAGCTCAACATTAGGTCAAATGACAATGAAAATCAGAGCTCAAAATTGGGAGAGGGAGCAATTTTAAATGTAGCCCAAAAAGAACAAGGGCAGGAGGAATAAAAAATTGATGTGAGTCATACATACTGTAAGAAGACATCCAACAAAGACACTTAAGGATGAAGTTTGAGCAGAAACCAAATGTTGCAGGAGAAATGCAGCTGGAGCTGAGGGAGAGAGAGAGAAGCCAACACTGATCAGTAGCTAGAATCTGTAACTTGGAACATTTGGTGATTCCAGGCTCCTTCAAAACACGTCTGCTGACCACAGATGTGACAAGATTAAAATTGCCTACACAGCTCTCAATGGGCAATGCTCAGTTTCTAACTCTGCTTCAGGCCAGCCACACTGGGGATTTTATTGTGCCCTGAAAATGGAAGCGTAGCTTTGGCTTCAATAAAATCATTGCTTCTACTCAAAGAGATGTCAGCTAAACTAGTCACCCATGTTCATGAATTTATAGGAATATAAAACTTTTCATATGCCTTTAGCACCATATTTGTCAACCCCAGAATTTTAACTAGTCTGGAAAAAATGTTTACTATGGAATCATAGAATGTCAGAGTTAGAAGGAACCTCAGTGACTTTCTTATTTAACTTGTCTCTTAACAAGGGTATCCTCTACAGCTTCCTGGCAAAGGGTTTTTCAGCTTTTGCTTGAAGGCCTCTAATGAGGAAAAACTCACTATTTTCTTTAGTCATCCCATTTCTACTTCGGAGAGCCTTAAATCATTAGGAAGTTTTTCCCTTTTCATCAAGGCACCAAAAGACCTTACTTCCTAAACTTCAGTTGAATAATTTTCTAGTCATGACTGACTCTTCATGATCCCATTTAGTGTTTTCATGGTAAAAATACTGGAATGCTTTGTTATTTCCATCTTCAACTCATTTGACAAATGAGGAAACTGAGGGAAACAAGATTAAGTGACTTGCCCTAGGGTCACACAGCCAATAGTATCTGAGACCAGATTTAAATTAGGAAGATGAATCTTTCAAACTCTAAGTTCTATCCACTATACCACTTAGATGTTCCAGCTTTTAGTCTCTGGGCTTTAACTTCTTAATACCTATATACAAAGTCATTAGCAACAACAAAGAACTCTTCTGTCTTTTCATTCTTTCTCCATATCTTGCTCCTCCAAACTTCATCCTTTTCTCTTCTAGTCCCTCCCCTCAGAATGGAATAATGAGGATGCAGGAGGTGGAACAATCTTTGTTAGATAGTTAATGTAGCAACATAGCCTGGGTTGGGAGACTTTGTGTTAGGACATCATTGTGATGGATCTTGAAGGATCTCTGATTAGAAACTTCTGCCATTGCTCTTGGATCTTATCTGAGAATGTTTGTGAACCAAAGGGAGGATCCCTTGGGTAGAAGGGTAGAAGCTTTGCAGTGAGGTGTTAGGATTCTGCCTGTTTGCTTCTTTCTACAATTCCAACCCTTAAGGGTTGATTTAAAAATACTTTAGCACTGATAGGACTATGGAGACTCTTTCTCTTATAAGCTTTCCTGTTACCTCCAGGCACCCCTTTCTCATTGTGTCTGTTAATAGAACCCCCTTTGAGCCACAATGTGATATAGTAGAAAGAGTTCTTGGCTCTGAATCAAAAAAAGAAGGATTTGGGTTACTTATTAGCTATATAACTTCAGCCAAGGTTTTTAACTTCTTTGGCTCTCACTATCATAATCTGTGAAATGGTGAGGACAACTGCATCATCTACCTCAACAGAGTGTTGAAGAAAAAAACTATCTTTTTTATGCTTGCTTTTTTATACATATTCATGTGCATGAGAGATCCAGAAAATTTTTTGGCTTTTTTGGGGGGCTTTTTTCCCCTTGACATGTATAACTGTTCTGAGTAGAACTTCTTCTGCAGATTCTCCTGCCCTCATCCCCAAACAAAAAGTGGCTTTGAGAGCAGAGAGTTCCCATAAGTGGTTAAACAAATTATAAATAATTTCTAACCTTAAGTCAGGTGTCTAGGAGACACCTATGGGAGAACAGAGTGTGGTTCAGTCCCTGGCAGGGAGTTCAAAAGACAGATTAAATGCCTGAGGGCTTTGATTAGTTGACTAGCTGTTCAGTTTTCTGAAGGAGCTTTGCTGTTGAAAGCTAAGATTATGAAAAGTGACAGATTCTTCTCCTTGTGGAGAGAAAAGCCATTTTCCCCTAGTTTGATGATTGAGTTGCAAACAGCTTGCTATCTTTTCTAAAAGACCAGACAGAAGCTTAGCCTCATCTGAGGTCTTTAGCTGAAGCTCATTAGGTAGCAGTATAAAAACAGAACAGGATAGAGAGCAACACCTGCATATAGGCCCCTTAAAAAGTTACATCCACAGGGAAGAAAACCTATGGAGAGCAGTAAGATGACATTACCAGAAGAGTTAATGAACTTGCAGCATAAAAGTTGGAAATTGTCACGTGATGTGTATACATTGCTTATATATTATTTAAATCCTCTGTTTCAGTAACTTGATCTGTAAAATGGGGATAATACTGATACTATCTAGAACAAGTATGTAAAGAGAGTGCCCCTGGGTTTTACAATCTTATTGATCTGGAGAGACCTCACTTTTCCTTCAAATCTGGGTTATGTAAAATTTGTATGCTCCTTATCACTAGAGGGCATCTTAGAAGTGAATTAGTCTACCTCATCCCTTATTTTACAGAGGAAGAAACTGAGACCCAGGGAAATTAAGTAATTTACCCAGAATCACACAACTAATAAGTATCTTAGGCAAGATTTGAACTCAGTTCTTCTTAATTTTAAGTCTAACATTTTCCTCTAAACCAAGGTGTCTATAACCATGCTGCTGCTTCTTTTCTTCTTTCTTGCTTTACACAATAAGAAGTCTGGATTCAATGATTAATTTTCGAATGGCCCATTTAGGCTCTTTATTTTCTTTTATTTTAATGTTGGTCTGTAAACTTGTTAATGATGTCTGCTTATGGATACAACTGCATGTATGGGTTGGCTCTTCTTGTTCACAGCTCTAGTCTTTGCTCACAGCATCCTCTATCCCAGTGTCATCAAACTTTAACATTGTCCAAGCTTTAAAAGTAAAGACAAATATTTTTTATGTAATTGCTTTTCAGTTGTAGAGTACTTGTGGTTTCTAGACCATAAAAATCATCTTATTCAGTGGAGCAAGAGGACAAGTACTTTTCTACAAAGTGTCTCCTAAGCATATGTTAGACATATATCAGAGTCCTGGAAAGTTGCAACGAGATAGATAACTTTGTTAAACAACCCTCTGATTGTTAATATTCATTGAGGCATAGAAGACTGAGATGAATGTTCACTAAAAGTGTTTCCCATTGTCATGGATGATGAGATCCTCCAGATGTTCTTGAGGATAATTCAATTGCACCAAGCCCTTGAACACTGTAGATTCTCCTTAATGAGAAACACGGTAATTTAAGAGTTTGGTTTAGCTATTCGTATTGGAAGAAACAAGCTTGTGTTGTCCATATCATGTTGTAGAGTTAATGGGAATACCTTTAAAGTTAGTCCTTCACTTTTTCAGTACTTTGAGAGTTGATTCCTCATGCCCTCAAAATTGTGTCACCTCCATTACAATCTGTTTTTCAGTGATTGTTCTATCCAAAGTCCATTTTTTCATTATTGTTTTCTTGAATGCCATTTGTATTTTTCTCTGAAAGCACACCTGTATTTTTAGAGCATGGCATTATGGAGTCCCCTAAATGGGATCCATAATTACTTACCTGAATTTGGCCTGTCATATAGGAGGGGAAAATGGATAAGAATACCTGTAAATAACACTATAACATATGACTGGATAGATAACACATATACCAGCAGATATATCAGCTAATAGTATGTATGTTGTATAAATATTATCAGCAGACACATTGTTGATATATAACACATTGTATAATTATATAAATATATATCAGTATGCACCTGCTGATATGAGATATGCATGTGTATGTACATAAAAATTATATATCTTTGATAGATATTACAAATGGAAAATGAACTGGGGCCAAAATTAATAGTAGGAAGAAAGTAAGCTGGATTACAAATTTGTTTTTAAGAACCTTGAGCTTCTCCCTAAATCAAAGGCTCATATCTTTAATGTTATTATTCTTCTGGTGATATACAACTATAAATCATGGAAAACTAGGAAATGAGGTGGAAGATCACCCAAAAGGAATCTGTGAGTTATGTATGATGGGTCTGAGCCAGCTGTGACATGTTAGTAAGAAGGAAGTAAGCAGAAAGTGCTATATGAAGGAAATCAACAAAGGAAAGAGTAAGAGCAAAGTGAAGTGTGGGGCTGGCCAATAAGAACATAGCACTTGGGAATTGTGTACTGTATTCTTCCTGCTGCATATACATGGAAGCCACTTGGAAATGTGTGATGATGCATACTAAAAGTCACTGTCCTATAATTCTGAATATGCATAGGTATTCTGTGATTATTCCCTCTGGTTAGTTATGTGAAACCTTCCTGTGGCAGCTGAATAAACTATGCTCATTGTAGTCCACCTCCTATACTCCCCAAATGACCATATAGCCAAGGCTAGCATGCTAAAAATAATTTTCACTCTATCAAGGAAGATGAATTAGAACATAACAGAGGGATGATCAAATGGAACACTCAATGGGAGATAGAAACTAATTCCAACAGTGAAATAATAGCAGCCAGATATATTCATCTGACAGCAGGGAACAAGAACTGCTTCCTTCTTGGGATACTGGAGAGGGGCAATTAATTGGTACCTTGCACTTTGTGTAGCCACCAGGGGGAAATAGAATAATGCTCACAAGGAGTTGTCTTATTTCAACAAAATATTCACAATATCACATTCACAATGCAGTTATCAATTCTCATATTCTCTCTAAATGGAGGTGCTAGGAAGGAAACAAGCTACTCTACATGTTTCTCTCTCAAGATAGAGAATTCTCTCAAACTCTATGTCTCTTCTCTCCCTGCTTTTTTCAGTTTTTTTCAATTAACAAGCATTTCTTTTCTCTTCCTCCCACCTCTTTATGTCTGCCTCTGTCCTCTTTCTACCATATTTTTTTCTTTTCTTTTCTCTCCTCTCTTTTCATTTCCACTTTCCCTTCTTCCCCCATTCCCTTTCTTCTTCTGTCTCTTTGTCTTTCTGTTCTTCTTCCCAGAATTATCCAGTTCTATGTGAATGAATTCTAATCACATACATGTTTGCATAGTCCTTGGAGTTTTCCCCAAACACCCACTAATGTGCATCCTGGGATTGCTATGCTTTAAAAGGTATAATACCTTAAAAAAAGGGATTGGTTGATAGATAAATAATAGATGGCTTGTTTACTACATTGATATCCCCATTATGTTAAGAGAATTTGAGGAAAGTCCCAGCACATTGGATGGACTCTTTGTGGTGAGTGTTTTGAAGTACTTAGGCAAGAGTGTCACTGGGGCAGTTACTATGGGTAGGGTGGGATAATATCCTTGTGAGAATGTCCTCTCCATAACCATCCATGAAATCCTAAATCCATGAGATAAGTATTGAGCAATGTGCTTATATTCCTATTATTTTCTGGCCTAGGCATGATTTGTGTCCTAGAAGTCCTCATTCTGGAGTTCCATTGAGCCTTATCCTAAGGCACTCAGGATAACAGCCTCAAGCTCATCTCTAACCATTTCAACTCAAATACCAGTGCTTAAGTAACTTTCTGTACCATTAAAGAACCTGAGGGAAAATAAGAGAAATATCTAGTTGGCTCACATTCTTGCCCTTCTAAATGATTAAATTCAGGGGCTGAAGATGCAGGGATGCCCAGATATCTAAATGCATCATACTTTCAACTGCCTTTTTGGTGTGCCATGAAAAAAATTGCTCGTGTTAGCTTTAATTTCCACTTTGCTCAGTAGCAGGAGAGGTAAGGGCTGTGCCTTTGAAATTGCAAGGAGCTTTAGTATGTCCACAGACATGGGAAAATGTAGCATGTCTGATGCAAAAAGGAGAATAAATTCAGATGCTTTGCATCAGAAAGGTAAGTGCCTGGAAGAGTAATATGGAAACTAACAGGAGGGGAAGAGCAAAATGACTCCAGCTGAGTCCAGATACCATGGTAGTTCCTTCTATATCTCCATAAGGAAGTTAGATGGAGGATTTTGTGGATATCTTGCTCATTGTTGAGACTGTGACTGATCAAACCAGAACAAAGGAATAATATTGCTTTAAAAAAGGCATGTTTACAGATAGGGAGGAAAGCTAGATGAGGTTGCACAGGGCTGTGTCTGTATTAACTTCCAGTCCCATAAAACCAGGAAACCACATAGTATGTTATATTAAACACTACTATAGTGACTCCGCAGGAGTGGTGTAGTTTAGCCCTCCTCTTGCTTCACCTGAATATAAATATGAGAGAATACAGTGCCTGTCACAAAATGAGTGTGTAACAAATCTTTATTGATCAATAAATTGGTTGATTCATAAATACAGAAGGTGGCTTCAGGGGTTACAGGATACTATTGAAGTTACCCTAGTCATAAACTTCATTCCTAAAGCACAACTTAACCATGGGAGCTTCATCAGGTCATAGTAACTATGGTATCTTATTCCAGCAATAATTTGTCATAGTCTAAAGCTTCATGTTGACCCATTATTTGGCTCTACATTATGTAACAGATCTCTCCTATTTCTTGCCACCATAAACATCCCAGTCTAACTATACCTGTTCTTTCCTGTCTCTGTGCCTTTACTCATGCTCTCTTCAAGTTTGGGAATCTCTCTCTGAACTCTTCATCAGTTCAGTTTTACTCATTCTTTAAGTTTTGATTCTGTTTTAATCTTCTCTATGAAATGTAATTCAGCTCACACTGATCATTTCTTTTTTCAAATACCTGTCATACTTAAGTGGGGTAGCTAGGTGGTGCAGTGAATATAGAGTATCAGGCTTGGAGACAGGAAGACTCATTTTTCCTGAGTTCAAATCTGACTTCAGGAATTTTCTGATCAAGTAACTTTAAACTCTTTGATCCATTTCAGTGTCTTGGAACAAAAAAAAATCCTGAAACTATTATCAATCACTTAAACCCCAGTGAGAAAGATTTTGATTGGTGAAGGTAGGAAAGCCAGGGGGCAATATAGAATAGTGAACTTGAAGATAAAAACTGACTTAATTCACACATTTTCCCAGGGTGACAGAACTTCTAGAAATAGCTTTTTTTTTTTTAAAGACCAATACAGAGTATGGAAAGAAAAAATCAAAGACTTATTAAATGCTATTTTATTTTCCCTCACATTTGGTCTGTAAGACAGAGGTGCATAGTTACCTTTGGGGTTAGAGAAGACACTTCAAACCATGTCTTGATGTCATATGCTTCAGTGATACATAGATTTTGATCAACTGATTGAAATAGTTTAACTCCCTATCATCATAAGATCTAGTGATGAAAGAGACCTTACTTAGGAGATCATTCAACCTATCTCATTTTCCAGATGAGGAGATTGAGGAGCAAAGAAAAGGAAATAATTTGATTATAGTCACACATCAACTCTACCATAGCTTGCTGAATTATTAAGCAAGGTGTATATACATTTTTTGACATTTACTATTGAATGATGCAGAGCACTCACCAAATTTCCAGGTGTCTTTCTCTTCTGGAAGGAACAGAACAACTTCTCCTTTTTCTGGTCATTGTAAACTGGTGGATGGCCTTCAGACCACCCTACTGTGGAAAATAGAAAAAAAAAAGAACTGCATCTGAATAGAGGAAGATCTTAATCTGAATCTTGCATCTGCCACTTCTTGGTTTTGTTGTTTTGAATACATCATTAAGTCTCTCTGATGCCTTGTTTTTCTTTTTTTCCTGTAGAGAAGTAAGGGCTGTAATATCTGCCATTTGGGGTTATTATGAAGATCAAAAAATAATGTATATACATTGGGGTCCATCAGGTAAACTGACTCCGTCCCTGCAGTTTGTTGGATTCTGGGGGCAATTCCACTGGACTATGGGATGTGTTCTGGCTTTGAAGTATTGAGGACTTGGTGCTTTTTCATGACACAAAATGGTACTGTGTAAGTTTGAAGGAAAGACTTTATATGTCTCTGCCTCTATGTCCCTCTGTATCTTTGTTTCTTTTTCCCATTTTCCTGAATATATGGTGATACGGTGACTCTGGGTCTTGACAACTTACTCATTAGAACAGGGACCTATCCAGACCAGCCTCAGTCAGGATCTCAAGACGATGCCTCTTCTGCTTTGCATTTCTTTGATTGAGTATAAATGGCAAAAAAAAAAAATAATGAAATGCATGTTTCTACCCATAGAGGCCATCTTGTGAGTTTAAAAGGTCAAGATCCATAGATCCTTCATTGGTGATGGCTTCATTATTAGAGATATCTTCCTAATAATTATTATAGAATTTCTAAAGACATGTTACAATGGAGAAGAGAGAGCTGGACATGGAGGTAGGAAGATCTTAATTAAAATTTAACCTCAGATACTAGCAGTATGAGCATTTAAGCTGCTTGCCTCAGTTTCTTCATGTGAAAATGGGGATAATAATAGTATGTGTCTCTCAGGGTAGGTGGGAAGATAAAACAAGATAATATCTGTGAAATACTTTGCAAATCTTAATGTATATATAAATGCTGGCTATCATCATCATCAACATCATCATCATCATCATCATCATCATCATCAATCTCTTTTTTCATCATCATCCTTATTTCAGAAGAGAAGCACCATCAAGGGTGAAACCTCTGACCTAGCTTTCCAAAAGTCAAAGCCTTTGAGGGAATAGCTTTGACAATAAAGACCCAAGGTGAAAATAAAATGCCTAATCAATAGTTCCAATAAGGATTTAATGCTTTAAGCATCAACTTAGAAGTATATGATATCAAGCCACTCTTCAGTAGATAAGTGGTCAAGGGATATGAACAGACAATTTTCAGATGATGAAATTAAAACCGTCTCTAGTCATATAAAAAGTTGCTCCAAATCACTATTGATCAGAGAAATGCAAATTAAGACAACTCTGAGGTACCACTACATACCTGTCAGATTGGCTAAAATGACAGGAAAAGCTAACAATGAATGTTGGAGGGGATGTGGGAAAACTGGGACACTAATACATTGTTGGTGGAACTGTGAACGGATCCAACCATTCTGGAGAGCAATTTGGAGCTATGCTCAAAAAGTTATCAAACTGTGCATACCCTTTGACCCAGCAGTGTTTCTACTGGGCCTATATCCCAAAGAGATCTTAGAGGAGGGAAAGGGACCCACATGTGCAAGAATGTTTGTGGCAGCTCTTTTTGTAGTGTCTAGAAACTGGAAACTGAAGGGATGCCCATCAATTGAAGAGTGGCTGAATAAATTATGGTATATGAATATTATGGAATATTATTGCTCTGTAAGAAACGACCAGCAGGACGATTTCAGAGAGGCCTGGAGAGACTTGCATGATCTGATGCCGAGCAGAACCAGGAGATCATTATACACAGCAACAACAATATTACATGATGATCAATTCTGATGGACATGGCTCTCTGCAACAAAGAATTGTCTCAAACCAGTTTCAATTGTTCACTGAAGAAAACCATATACACCCAGAGAGAGGGATATGAAATATGGACCACAACGTAATATTTTCATGCTCTCTATTGAGGTTTGCTTGCATTGTGTTTCCTTTCTCTGATTTTCTTTTTTTATCTTGTAGTTAGGATTTTTCTTGCACAACTTGTCAAGCATTTCAATATTATTAACATGTAGTGGGACTTCCTGCCATCTATGGGAGGGGAGAGGACTGGGGGTAAAAGTTGTAATGGAAAGCTTTGTAAATATCGATGCTGGGGAACTACCCATACATATGTTATACAAATAAAAAGCTTTAATTTAAAAAAAAAGAGTTATATGATAGCAGTTGTAAGTCACTGCTCATGTTTTAATTTTGTCAATGTCTACTTTTGAAATTTTTGTGTTTTACATAAGTCTTTTGTGTGGGAGAAAGGAATATCCACGATACACTGTGCATTGAGTATTCTATTTCCCCTTTTGGAAAGATCTTAGACTTGAGCCTAAACTAAATTTTAAGGATATTCCTGGGAGTTTTGGAGTATAGATAAAAAGGAGCAGAGAGATTGAGAAAAAGCCTGACATCTTTTTTAGGGAACTGATAGAACAGAGGTCCAGAACTAGGTGTTCCCTAAGAAAGAAGGGGCCAATATCCAAGCTCCCGTTAAGCCTTTGTTGTTCTTTGTGCAGGTTGTTTATAAATATTAAAGGCAGGGCAACAGCTCTTTGTACCTGCCTCTCAATCTCTTCAATTGGCTAGCCTTTGCCATACTTTAAAGTGATTTAAGAGATGGAGGGAGTGTGAGGTGAGAATTTAATCTTGCTATCTCACCCCTCCCCATGGTGCTCCCATTTCCTGTCCAGATGCCCATCCATTTGGGCCTTGTCTATATCATCCTACTTCTGTCTTCCTGATTCCAATCACACAACTTACATAGCAGCCCTGGTAAAGGGCTGTATTTCCTGTCTCTTTGAAAGTGGGTTCTCCAGCCCTTCCCAATTCTTGCAGCGTGGGCGGCCTCTGTGCAGCCTACAGGTTCTGCCAGCCCCAGTGGTGATCGTAAAGCAGTTGTGGAGAGTCTGTAGGCGGTTGGGCTAGAGGGGAGGTGGGAGGGATGGAGACTGAATGTGAAAACCGAGGAAACACTATGACAACAACAGCAGTAGTATCAGGGAAGCAGGCTGCTAACCTGTCTGCAAACTCTGCATCTAAGCTATGTGTGAAAGGGAAGAAGATTGGGTCTCCCTCTGATTGCCAGAGTTCTGGTAAGTCATTTAAACCTTTAGTGCCTCAATTTCCTCCCCTGTACAAGGAGAAGGTTGATGGTGGATGACCTCCAAGGTCTCTTCCAGCTCTAACAATCCAAATCTCTTGACTTCCTAAGACAGAGGCCACATTCTTGCTTCCTTTCTCATTTCTCCCTCTCCTTGCCTCTTTCCCTTCTCTAACTCCTCCTAACCTTATCCTTCCTCTAACAATGTCTCAGGGAACCACAGAGTATTACATCGGGGTATAATAAATAAGGTGAACTTGGAACAGGAATTCCACTGTGAATATTGCCACAGACACTAGTTACCTACTCTGTAAATCATGGCCAATCAGTAAACCTATCTCAACCCCAGTTTCTTCATCTGTAAAACGGTAAATAAGAGCATCCGTAGCCCTTGCCTCACAGAGATTTTGTGAATCTCAAAGGTGATAATGTATGTAAAACACTTTGGAAACATCTAAAAGACTATATAAATATCAGTTATTATTAGAGCTGGAAGTTTGCTAAGAGATCATCTGTTCCATTCCCTGATTTTTACAAAGGAGGAGACAGAGAAATGAAATGACTTGGGATCACGGAATTTAAAGCTGGGAGGGATCTTAGATACCCGCTAGTCCAATCCTTTTATTTTACAAATGAGGAAACTGAGGCCTCAGAAGCCTGAAATGACTTGAAAATAAGCAGCAGAGTCATTATTGAAAGCTCAAGTTCTTGCTTGCTTTTCATTATGCAGCCCACCTTGATCAGCTCGGAATAACTGGGGAAAAGATAAAGACAAAAAACCCAAAACAAAACAGAAAAGCCCAACCTCCTCCTAGAAGTACTCAAAGGCCGGGCACGTCTCAGGTCACAAGTCTAGGAAACAAGCCTGCCCCCAGAGAATACAGCCGCCCGGGGCAGCTGGAGGGCGAGGCAGCCTCCAGCCCTGGCCGGGGACTCGGTGATGAGTTCAGAAAGGCTTTTCGAGCGCAGAGCTCCAGACTGATTCCCGTGGCATCGGGAAGAGCCTGACAGGAGGAGCAGGCTGAGAGCAGCAGGCACTCGGGGTCGCTGCGGCTGCTACCTGCTTCTGAGTATGCAGAGCATGTCGGCAGCGGCGTTGCCGGGGCGGGGAGAGCTCGGGAAAATACCGCGGCTGGTCCGCGGGGAGCCCCGCTGACTTGCTGCTTACTCTCCTATGGGTTGGCGGCTGTGCTCCTGACCTCCCCAACTCCAGCCTTTCCCTCAGCTCCGAGGGAGGTAGAGGGGGAGGGAGAGGGTGGGTAACCATGCTCTGTCAGGCTGCCAGCCTGTCCCTTGCCTGGGTAGCAAAAGCGCAAAAGGCTTGCGCATTTGGATGGAGAATCCGTATCCAGTCCAGTCTACTTTTTGCCCACTGTGCGGCTGCCGGCCCCGATTTCGAGTGGGGCTTCCGGGAAGGGGGTCCTAGGGTCCCGATACTAGGGCAGAGGGGGATGCAAATCCGAAAAGAGCTCTCTGATGTCACTGGGTACCAGGTGGAAAAGAGAGAAAGGGAAAGAAATTGTATCTCCGTCCCCTGTAAAGAAATGCATCAGCCTGGGTTGCCAGGGAGTCAGCCCTAGGGGGCATCGAACCCAGGGGCCTCAGCCCAGCAGGCAGGGAGCATAATTAGGGGTTAGGAGGAGGCTTGGAGTGCCAAGGACTCCCCTGTTTTTCTCTGGAGTTGCCGTGGAATCGGTGGCTCGACTGCAGGCATGACAGGCAGAATAATTATAAGAAGCAGCCTAGGCACGTTGCAGTGGTGCAAACAAAAGCCCAGATAACTGGAGACTTTCCTCCCCCACCCTGCACCTGCTCGCGTCTCTCGATGGCTCGTTCTAACTGAGGTTTTGGGCAGACGTTTGTTTCCCAAAAATATTGGGGGGATAATATAGGCTTTGGAATTTTGAAAAGTATAGTTACTTCCCCACTTCATACCCCGAAGGAAAAACAGCAGCTCTGAAATCAGACAATGGGATTCAGAGCCACCTCTGAAGTTTAATATCTCTGTGATCCGGGCAAGTGAATTAACGTTACTCGTCTCAGTTTTTCTTCCTAGTAAAATGAAGGGGTTTGTCTAGATGGTCTCTGATGTTCTTTGAAGCTCTAGATTCATGATCCCGTCTGTCCTGGGAGGGCTATTAAATCTCTCCCCAACTCGTTCCTAGTTTGAAAGGTAGCAGTTTAAAGTAACTATGTAAGGGGAGAAGACATTGGTTGCAATCTAAGTTCTGCTGCTAGTCAGCTGTGTACGCTGGGAATCTTTCAATTTGCCAAGTGACCTTGGAGGAGGGGCGTAACTTTTCTTCTTTGGGCCTCAATATTCCTAAAATGAAGAGCTTGGTCTAGATAGTTTCTAAAAAGCCCTCTGAGCTCTTGCAATCTGGGATTCTAAGTCATTAATCAAAAATTTCCATCATACAACTTCAGCAAGCCAACATTAAAAAAGGGAAGAGCATTTGATTCATGTCTTGCTTAAAATCATAGGGCTGTGTGCTTGGAGTTCACATAATTTACAATTTAATTTTCTTTGCTGACTTTAATATAATCGGTGGTTTAGGATTTTAAAAACTTTTTAAAGGAAATAATGACTTTCCTTCCATCAATCATATGCTCTCATGTGTGGTCCCGGGAGCTAGCAATCTACCTAAACCAGATTATATTCTATATTGAAGTCTATTATCACCTACTAAATTGGAAGTTCTATGAGGGCAGAGATCATTTGTCATGTTTGTATCATATTTTCCTATGCATCTAGCACAATAGTAAAGTGTTTAATAAATGTTGGTTTGATTTCTGTTTATGAGAGGTTCCTGATCCCTTCTGGAAGCTAATAGTTGTTACTGGGATAGAAAGATAGTATGGTGAGGGAGGATATATTTTGACCTTTATATTGGATCTGTTATTTTTTTTTGTGTAGGTAAAGGCTTGAAGCAGGATAACCTGAAGGATTTCTACTACTTTAATTAAACACTTTCAATGACTCTCCATTGTCTGTCTTCTGAATAAAGTCCATACTACTTAGCCTGGCATTCAGGGTTGCAGAGAGTTTATGACCAGCTGGCCAGGAGTTTATCACTTTTGCTCCCTCACTATTTCCCCCCTCCCTTCTAACCTTACTTTATGTATTGTCTTCCTCTATTAGAATATAAACTCTTTGAGGACAGGGATTGTCTTGCTTTTATTTGTATATCCCCAGCACATTTCATATCTTGAAATATAAAATATTTCTCTATTTCTTTCTTCTATTACTCCTCCTTTTTAGCTTTAAAATCTGTATTTCTCCAGATCTGTGATGTTAGACCTAGGTAATGATAGTGTTCATGGGCAATAGCAATATTTTTATATTAAAAGAGAGACTCCAAACTCATACATAGTTAGCCTATAAACAATTTTTCTAGTAGCTTGACTAGCTATTGTTAGCAAGCAAAACTCTTAAATTCAAAATCCAGAACCAGAGAAGGGAGTCATAATGGAGAGCATTTAGAAGAATACCAATGGAGCATAAAAAAGAGTGGTATTACAGGAGTACACCATAAACTACTTGAACAGAAGGAAATAGACCAGAAATTTAGTAAAGATCAAAAGCTGTCCTGGAGAAGCTTGGTATATTGGGAGTTTCTCCAATTTAGAGATCTTCTGTCTACCAAAAGAAGATAAGTAGATATTTTCATTATTTGCTTTAATTTTTGAAATGTAGAGGAAGAAACAAAAGAACCTAATTCTATCCAACAAAAAGGAACTGGTGACTCAAAAGAAATGATGGGAACCTTGGGAGGAAGTGACCACTCCATCTTGGAATTCATGCCAGAGAAGAAGTAAATTGGAAAGTTTATCACAGAGCATAGATTTTTTGGGGGGGGAAGCATAGTTCAAAGAGTTCAGAAAGGGAATAATAGTGGTAACTTATGGCATAATATTTTGTAGAAGTTAGTCTGCAAGTGATACAAATATTTCAAGGATGAAGTACTTAAAGCACACATTAAAAAATTAATCCAAATCAGGATGAAACAGAACATTTGTTTAAAGGGATCATTGTGGATGACTCTAACCTAAATATTATAAAAGGAGGATGAATTCAAGGACACCATGCTCCTTCAAAAAGAATGTCAGGAACAATAAATTTCAAAATGAGTAAATCCTGTCAATGAATAGGAAGAAAAAGAAGCTTTTTATTTGTTTGTTTTTGTTAAGGATGAGAAGAAGGATCAAAGAAAGCCTAGATCACTTAAAAGTATTTGGCATGAGGATAATGGCTGATAGAGAGAAAAGAACTAGGATTTACATGAAAGAGCCCATAAACTATAGACACATGTACTTGATGTCAATTCTTAGCAAATTCTGGGGCATATTTTTAATGTTAATTTTGAGTATTTAGAGAAGGAAGCAATGAGAACAAAGAGTCAGTATGCCTTAGTCAAAAACAAGTCATGGCAGACTAATCTCATTGCCTTTAAAAAATAGCTGACATTTATATAATACTTTGAAGTTTTCAAAGTGCTCTCATACATTGTCTTCTCTGAGCCTCTAAACTCTCTGAGGATGGTACTGGAAGTTATATTATCCCTCTTTTACAGATGAGGAAGATGAGGATCTGTGAGGCCCATGGTTATCCAGTTACTGAGTATCAGAGGAACTGTACCAAATCTGAAGATAAGTGTAATGTGAAAATCACATCAGCAACCATTATTAAGCTCTTACTATGTTCTAGGATTGCATAAAACCTTGGGGAGTCAAAGAAGGTCAAAAAATAGTGCCTTACCTGAAGGATTTCACATCCTAATTGGGGAAACAATATGCAAACAATTTTGGCCAAACAAGATTTATATAGTAAAAGATGGAGAAAATCTCTGAAGGAAGACATTCACATTAGGGAGGAACAGAAAAAGCTTTTTGCAGAAAATAGGATGTTAAATGAGACTTGAAGGAAGCAAGGGAAGCTTAGGAGACTAAGGGAGAACATTCTAGACATGGGGGATAACCAGTGAAAGTGTCCAGAGTCAAGAGACAAATTGTCTTGTTTGAAGAACACCAGGGAAGCCAGTGTCACTAGATCTCAAAATACATGGTGGTGGTGGGGAGTAAGGTGTAAGAAGATTGGAAAAGTAAGAAGGGGTTATATTATAAATGACTTTAAAAACCATAAATGTAGTGCATTTGGATTTCAGCAAGGCATTGATAAAGTCACTAATACTATCCTTGTGAATAAGAAGAAGAGATCATGGGATTGTACATTTAGAGATTCAAGAGACTTTAGGGATCATGTAGTTCAAAAAAGACTTGATCCAGAATCAAGTGTAAGGGGAAGATGGAATGTGATGGCAGTTCTACATTATTCAAAGTCCAACCCTTTAATAACTTTAGTACTTGATTAGAGAATACTTTATTTTCTGGGTAGAGTTGGAACAAATTGGATGACAAAACAAAGTGGGAAGGTAGCATTTTGGGAGATTTCTAGCGGCATGCCCCAATATCTCTCCTTGACTACTTCCCATTTAAGAGTTTTATTGATTACTTGGACATACAAATAGATTATGACACCAACCTTGGAGTAAAAGCTAACAAAGAGAATAATCAGAGTTAACTCTTTTTTTATTTATTAATACTTTTTATTTGCAAAACGTATGTATGGGTAATTCCTAAACATTAACCCTTACAAAGCTTTCTGTTACAAATTTTTCCCCCCTACTCCCCACCCCTCCCCTAGATGGCAGGATATCCACTACATGATAATTATGTTAGAATACTTAAGAAATCGAATATATGTATAGTTATTGCATCATTTTTTTGTGCAGGAGAAATCTTATCTACAAGAAAGAATAATCCGATAAAGGAAATACAATGCAAGCAAACCCCAATAGAGAACATGAAAATGTTATGTTGTGGTCCACATTTCACATCTCTCTCTCTGGGTGTATATGGCTCTCTTCACCGAACAATTGGAACTGGTTTGAAGCATTTCATTGTTGAAGAGAGTGATGTCCATTAGAACTGATCCTCATATAGTATTGTTGTTGCCGTGAATAATGATCTCTTGGTTCTGCTCACTTCACTGAGCATTAGTACATGCAAGTCTCTCCAGGCCTCTCTGAAATCGTCCTGCTGGTCGTTTCTTACAGAACAATAATATTCCATAATATTCATATACCATAATTTATTCAGCCATTCTCCAATTGATGGGCATCCATTCAATTTCCAGTTTCTAGCCACTACAAAAAGAGCTGCCACAAACATTCTTGCACATGTGGGGACCTTTCCTTCCTTTATGATTTCTTTGGGATATAAGCCCAATAGAAACACTGCTGGGTCAAAGGGTAAGGAGAGTTTGATAACTTTTTGAGCATAGCTCCAAATAGCTCTCCAGAATGACTGGATCCGTTCACAGTTCCACCAACAATGCATCAGTGTCCCAGTCTTCCCACATCCCCTCCAACATTTATCTTTATCTTTTCCTTTCATTTTAGCCAATCTGACAGGTGTGTAGTGGTACCTCAGAGTTGTCTTAATTTGCATTTCAGAGTTAACTCTTAAAAGATCTCAACAGACTAAGAAAAATGAAATTTCATAGTATATGAGCACGAGAAGACATCAGAATAGTGGGGAGAATGGAAACTAGGATATATTAAGGTCTGGTGAAGCAACTGGAGTTATTTAGCTTGGAGAAGAAAAGATTGAAGTATCTCATAGATGTCTTGAAATATTTGAAGATCGTATTATAAGAAGAATGATTAGTTATAGAGGACAGAATGAGGAATGCTGGCTGACAGGTTTAGAGGCACATTTAAGTCTTGTGAGAAGGAAAAACTGCCTAGCAGTTAGAGCTGTCCAAAATGGAACGAGTTGCTGGGTTTGTTCTTTCTCCCAGAAGTTTCTGAGTAGGGGCAGGATAACTACTTGCCAGTGACATTGTAGAGAAGAAAATTGGCGGGTATAGATTGGGGAAAGGAGGCATTCTAGAAATAGGAAAAAAAGTTGAATAAAGTTCCTGAGACAAGGCAGCTAGCAAAGTTATGTTTTAGGGGAGGGGCCCGAACAAGTAGAGAGAAGGCCAGTTTGGCTGGAGTATGGGTTTGTAGGTTTACCATCTTGGGACAGTTTTCTTTGATTGTTATTTGAAAGAATGCAAATAGGAATGCCCTGGCAGTTACAAAGTGAATAACTTAGCCCATAATGGTTTTTCTTTAACCGGGATTTGGAATATGTTTTCATATTAAATTTTCAAAGTTAGGGAAGAGGAAGAGGCACTAAGCAAATATGTTTGGTGGCTGCTCTGAAACCAACCCCCATAATTAGCTATATTTCTCTTGTTTACAGGCAAAGCTCCTTTGAGCTCAGCCTGCTGTTCTAGGTGTTACCATGAGGAGCATGAAGGCATCTGTCCTGGGCATTCTCACTCATGACAAACCCTCTTAAAGACCAATGTTTAGTGGATATTTCTTATAAATTTAAGACTGTAGGATTATGGAGTTAGAGTGGGAAGACACCACATAGATCAGGAAACACGTCTATTGAGATAAAATGACTTCACCAGGGGTTACATGGATAGGAAGTAGCAGATCTAAGATTTGAACTCACATTCTCTAGCAAGATGTTTAGTTGTTTTCCGTTGTGTCCAACTCTTGTGTCCAACCAATGTGAGGTTTTCTTGGCAGAGATATTGAAGAACTTTTCTATTTCCTTCAGTAAATTTTACAAATGAGGAAACTGAAGCAGAGTTAAATGACTTTCCCAGATGCACAACTGTTAAATGCCAAAGGCCAGATTTGAACTCATATCTTCTTGAATCCAGGCCCAAAAGTCTACCTATGGTAACTAGCATCATTTTTACTATCCCACACAGCCTTTTGATTTGGGGTACCTTGGCTGGTATCTGTCTCCTTGTCTAGGGCAATGAACACCATTTGAGCAGACCTTATCTCCAACTCTGCTTCCATTTGTGAGCTCTGTGTATATTCATTCTCTCTTCCTTTTCACACAGATAAACCTGAGGAGTGGTGCTAATGCCCTTCGTCCCTCATAACAGTAAATGAGAGGAGAGGAATCTTGCCCAAAGCCTATTTCTCTCAATCTTGTTCCAGCTTCCAGAGGAAAGGAAACACAGGCATTCTTAGCTAAGGGCCAAACTCAGAAATATCCCCACTCAGATTCAGTCTAGAGTCTCATTTTCAAGGCCCACATTGGATATGTTTCACCATCACCTGAACTCTGGAAGTTTGTATGTGGGCCACCTGCCCTAGAATGCCTGTTTATATATGTAAACCACTTAGCTCTTTTTTTTAACTTTTTTTTAAATAATGCTTTAGAAACTTTTTTTTTTTCCTGAGGCAATTGGGGTTAAGTGACTTGCACAAGGTCACACAGCTAGGACATGTTAAGTGTCTGAGACCAGATTTGAACTCAGGTCCTCCTGACTTCAGGGCTGATGCTCTATCCACTGCGCCACCTAGCTGCCCCTCAAAGCTCTTTTTAAGTTAGCAATGTATGAAGGCAATGTCATATAGTATAGTAGATAATGTTTTGGGCTTGATGTCCAAGAGGATTGGCACCTTGGTAAGAATTCATTATTGCTTAGTCATTTTCCATCATGTTTGACTCTTCATGACTCCATTTTGGCATTTTCTTGGCAAAATACTGAAATGGTTTGCCGTTTTCTTCTCCAGTTCATTGTGCTGATAAGGAACCAAGGCAAACAGGGTAAGGTGACTTGCCCAGGCTCACACAGCTAATAAGTCTCTGACACCAGATTTGAACTCAGCAAGATGAATTTTCCTCACTCCAGGCCTGCACTATGTCCTATGCACTAGCCCCCACCTGTTTGCCTAACAATTCATTAAATTCAAAAGCAAGGTGAAAACATGGTTTGTGGTGGTGGTAGAAGAGAATGCAGGAACTGTGTCCCATTCATCTTTATATACTCCACAGTGCTTGCCTTCTCCCACCTTTTGCACACAGCACACATTATCCTTTGCACATTTTGTATTCTTGGAATAGACAGCTCCCATATTTCTGTCTGTTGAAATCATTCTTTTCCATTAAGGCCCAACTCAGATGTTCCCTTCTCCGTGACATCTTCCTGATCTCTGATCTCTGATCTCACTCATTCACTTAATAGTGTTCTAATTTCTTTTATATTTATTTTTATACATATGTTCTCCTCCATGTAGTTAGTTGTAAGATCTTAGAGAGACAGAATATTTTTTCATCCTTTTTTTTAACTTCAGCACCTAGAACAGTGCCTGCCACATAATAAGCTTGATGCTAATTGCATATATTATTGTGAAATAGGAAGAAAAGGAGCCTAACAGAGAAGGTGAGAGGGCATCCAAGCCAAGTTCCCTCCTAATTTCCAATTTTTCCCAGCCCTGGGTCATGCAGTAACACTGTATCATCTGTAGGGCAAACTGATGTGACTTCACAAAGGCAGAAGGAACCTGAAATATTTAGAAGCACTAATGCTTTTGTGAGAGCAGAACTAACCTTCTTTCGGATAGGAAATTCAATTATTCAATAGGTCAGGAGCTCTTGGAGGTCTCAGGAAGGAACAGGGAGTGCTGAGCAAACTACCTGTTCTGGTACATAAGATTGGAAGAGCAATCAACGGCTAGTAGCCAGAGAGGTGCCAGACATTTCTATTTGTTAGCTTCAGGGATCCAGGACTGCCTTTTCCACTGGTTTGTTAGGTAAGGGGTACCAGTGCTCTCTTTATAATCTTGAGACTCCATCATATGTAATGTAATCTGTAATCTGGGGTATTATGTATGACAGTGACTGCAAATTCCCTCAAACACGTGACTAGGAGCTGAGAATCAAGTGGTATTTCATTAAGAGTTAAAATGTGCAGAACTAGAGAGATTATAGCCAAACCTACAATGGAGTCACTGTATTTAGTTGTCAAGGTCACATTCTAAAAGCAATGTTGACAAACTGGAGAATGTCCAGAGAAAGATAGTCAAAAAGTAGGAGGATTTCAGTGATATGCTACTGGACCCAATTTGAACTGGCTTTGGGAAGCTGATTGTTAAATTTTCAATCTGAGCATCCACAGCATGGTAAATGCTATTATAACAGGATTTTATTGATTGTCTAGACCAGGGGATCAACAAATTATGGCTAAGGAACCAAATCTGCCTGCAGCTGGGTTTGTATGTTCCACGGGTTAATAATGATTTTTACATTTTAGATAAAATTTAATTATATTTTGAAATATAAAAGCCACTATAGTCTCATGACCATGTAAAAAATGGCTGTAGCCAGATTTGGTCTAAGGCCCAAAGTTTGCTCACCCTTGGTCTAGACTTAAGAAAGTGATAGGGAAAATGTTAATAAGGCAAATTAAACTTAAAAGTGTGTCATAAAACATTTTATTTTTGGAGGGGAAGGAGAACTTGTTGTCAAGTATTTAACCAGTATGTCCTTAATTGTAGACCATGTCAACTGAAGATCATTTGGAGAAACTAGGAATGAAAGACATAATAGCAGCTACCAATTATCTGAAAGATTGTTCTATGGAAAAGGGAATAGATGTTTTGTATGTATGCCTTCTTGTATATGTATATATACACATGGATATGTATATGCATTGTGTTTATGAATATCTGTATCTTTTACACATAAACCCTGGCCTCATAGGGCAGGATCAGGAACTAAGTGCAAAGAAACAGATTTTGGCTTGATGTAAGCAAAGAATTCTAATAAGTAGACTTTTCCAAAGAGGAAATGGGCTTCCCTAGGAGGTAATGAGTTCCCTGTCATTCAAAGTCTTTAAGTAGAAGGTAATTATTTATTGGAGAGGCTGCAGAAGTGATTCTTCTTTAAGAAAGATGAGATGACCTTTGGGGGTATCTTCCTTCTCTGAGATTCTAGGATTCTATAATAGGCACTTGTAATGAAAATTCAGCTGGTTTCTCTTCATAATGTCTGCATCTAATTCAGTCTAGGGTTTGATTCAAGGCAGATGCAGGAAGCATTTCTTTGTTTGCTTTGTTGTTTATTCTTCACATATGTTCCTTGCAGATACCATAAAGAAACAGGACTTGGAAGTTTCCTTGAATTTAAGGTGATTTTGGCTTTAGCATAGATTATCATCACACACGCACACACACAAACACATCTTATTTTCTTTCCCTGTGAAGTATTGATGTCTGTAGCTATAGGCTGTAGAGACAGACATCTCATTACCCTGAGGGTCCTTCGAGGCCAGCTGTCACATAGCATTACTCTGGCCGCTCTTTCTCTGCCCAGACAATACAATGCAAAACCTTTCCATCTAACCCATGTGACAACTTGGAACAGCCAAGGTTCTCAGCTCTTCTTCCTTAAACAGGTTTCCTGTGGGATGAAAATTAAAAAAAAATAACCTACAAAGGTTTTTCTGTATGTCTAAGGAATGGGGGAAGAAGGTAGCTTGCATACCTTTCTGCACTATTGCTGTGTTAGTATAGGGGATCTTAGTCTGGGGTCCTCAAGGAGACCATGGATAAATTTCAGGGAGTTCATGAATTTAAATGAGAAATTGCACCTTTATTTTCACTAACCTCCAAATGAAATTTTCCTTTAGTTATTTAAAGTATTATCCTGAGAAGGAGGGCATAGACTTTTCCAGACTGCCAAAGGAATCTTTGACAGAAAAAGATTAAGATCCTCTGCTTTGAGTGAAAGGTTAAGTTGGGGAGTTCCTGATCAATTTGGCGAGTTCTCCATGAAACAATGAGATTAAGTTGAAGAAAGTCATTGTTTGGAGGTTTCTGTCAGACAGTTCCTTGTGAGTGTGGGTCATATACATGGATGCCTTGGCAAGAAGACTTAAGGGATGCCTAGTAAGCAGTTGCCTGGGATTCAAGACAGAAGCTTGTCAGAGATATGTCCCTCTCTATGGTCTATAAAAGTGAGTTGATCAGCTCAGTCTTTCTCTGATGTTATTTTTATTTTACTCTGTTCAGAAGATGGACCTGCAAGCAGCCCAGTGTGAATGCATTCTGAGACTGGGAAGATGAAGCTATGCTTATGTACAGTTTCTTCTTCCCAGTGACAGGAAATGGCTGCTTTAGGGCTTTGTAAGTTCTTGCATGAGGCTTAAAAAGAGATCTTGGGAGTGGATTTTTCTAGTCTGAGATGATAGCAACTTGGATACTGAGACATGTCCTACAGAAGCAATGTGGACAGGTTTATTCAGCCTGAGAGCAGAGTCCCAGCCTTGGGGATTGCTTAGAAATGAAATCATCAAATGTTTAGGGATTTGATTTTCTATTGAGAGAAGGGGATTTCCTCTTGCAGTGTATTCCTTGGAGTAAGAGGAAAATCATCTACCCTGGTTCTTGAATAGCAGCCTACTTGGAGAACAAAGTCAGTGAGTCTCTAGGACAGTACAGTTTTAACAAAGAGGGGATTGCTTCTTCTAACCATTTCTTCCTAAAGGAAGAACTATTGCCTACTCTTGTTGACTTTTCCTCCAAAAGATTTCCATGTTTCTTTTTCCTTTTCTGTTCCCACCCTCACCACTCTCTTTCAGTCCTTTATCACTTCTTGCATGATCTCTTAGCTTCTAGTCTCTTTCCTTTCCAAAGTAACCCCATACCATTGCCAAAATCATCTTTCTAAAGTAGAAGTCTGAACAAGTCATTCCCCTGCTCAAGAAATCTCAGTAGTTCCCTATTGGCTCTAGAATAAGATGTTTTCATTTTGATACCTTTCACAATTGACTTCAGAGCACCCTTTTAAGGCTTTTTATACAATATTGACCTTCATTTATTCTGTGTAACATTCAAGCTCTCCTTGCTATTCCTTAAACTTGATACAGCATCTCCTGCCTCCAGGCATTTGCCCAGGCTCATGTCTGGATTGTGCTTCCTCTTTATTTTCATCTCTTAGAGTCCTTAACTTCCTTAAAAATAAGTTTCCATGCTTCCTCACTATAATCCTGTAAGATGAATAATGCAAGTATTATTATTGTCCCCATTTTTCACATGAAGAAACTAAGGCCCTACAGAATTGCAATGGTTGCCTAAGGTCACAAACGCCTAGGCTGGGATTAAGACTAAATAACAAATTATATAGATAGATAGATTCTGGAAGACCTGTGTTAAAATCTAGCCTCAACTTCTTAATTAGCAAGTTGTTAGGGCTTCCTTTTTTTTTTCTCCCCACATTGCTATGTTTGTGCTTATTGACTTACATGCTGTATTTTTTTCTAATGGAATACACTCTAGGGTTGTAACCATTTTTTATTTTGTTCTTGTATCCTCAGCCTTCTGATGGGGAAGAGAATTTGAATGTAAGCTTCTTGAGGGTTGAGACCATATTTTTTTTTAAATTTTATTTTATTTGCATAACATATGTGTGGGTAATTCTTCAACAATAACCCTTACATAGCTTTCCGTTACAAATTTTCCCCCCCAACTTCCCCACCCCTTCCCTAGATGGCAGGATATCCACTACATGTTAATTATGTTAAAATATTGGCAAATCGAATATATGTATACATATTTCCAAACTTATCATTGTTGTGCAAGAAAAATCTTATCTACACAAACGATATATCAGATAAAGGAAACACAATGTAAGCAAACATCAATCAAGGAGTATGAGAATGTTATGTTGTGCTCCACATTTCGCATCCCTCTCTCTGGGTGTATATGGCTTTCTTCAGTGAACAATTGGAGGTGGTTTGAAACATATCATTGTTGAAGAGAGCCATGTCCATCAGAATTAATTGTCATATAGTACTGTTGTTGCCGTGTATAATGATCTCCTGGTTCTGCTCATTTCACTCAGCATCAGTTCATGTAAGTCTCTCCAGGCCTCTCTGAAATCATCTTGCTGGTCATTTCTTACAGAACAATAATATTCCATAATATTCATATACCATAATTTATTCAGCCATTCTCCAATTGAAGGGCATCTATTCAATTTCCAGTTTCTAGCCACTACAAAAAGGGCTGCCACAAACATTCTTGCACATGTGGGGCCTTTTCCTTCCTTTATGATTTCTTTGGGATATAAGCCCAATAGAAATGCTGCTGGGTCAAAGGGTATGCACAGTTTGATAACTTTTTGAGCATAGCTCCAAATTGTTCTCCAGAATGGCTGTATCCGTTCACAGCTCCACCAACAATGCATCAGTGTCCCAGCCCTCCCACAACCCCTCCAACATTCATCATTAACTTTTCCTGTCATTTTAGCCAATCTGACAGGTGTGAAGTGGTACCTCAGGGTTGTCTTGATTTGCATTTCTCTGATCAACAGTGATTTGGAGCACCTTTTCATATGACTATAAATAGTTTTAATTTCATCCTCTGAAAATTGTCTGTTCATATCCTTTGACCATTTATTGATTGGATAATGGCTTGAATTTTTATAAATATGAGACAATTCTCTATATATTTTTGAGATGAGACCTTTATCAGAACCCTTGAATGTAAAGATGATTTCCCAATTTATTACTTCCCTCCTAATCTTGTCTGCATTGATTTTGTTTGTACAAAAACTTTTTAACTTAATATAGTCAAAGTTATCTATCTGGTTTTCAATTAAGAGTTCCAGTTCTTCTTTGGATATAAATTTATTCCATCTCCAAAGGTCTGAGAGGTGAACTATATTACATTCCTCTAATTTACTTATAGTATCACTCTTTATATCCAGATCATGAACCCATTTAGATCTTATCTTGGTATGTGGTGTTAGATGTGGGTCAAGCCCTAATTTCTTCCACACTAGTTTCCAGTTTTCCCAGCAGTTTTTGTCAAATAGTGAATACTTATCCCAAAAGCTGGTGAGACCATATTTTTTGCTTGTATTTCTGTTCTTAATGCTTAGTACAGTGCTTAGGACATAGTAAATTCTTAAATGTTTTTTACCTGCTTAACTACTTAGTACCTGGCACAGTGTTTTGCACCTTGTAGGTATCTATGAGATTGGATTGGATTTAATTATTGAGGAAACTAAGAAGTCTGTTCTAATAGAGAATGGCAGTGGTTCAAGGTTCAAGAACACTTTGGCATATGAGAAAATCACTGGAATTGGAGTCAGGAAATTTGTGCTCCATTTTTGGCTCTAACCCTTTTCAGATGAGTGACCTTGGGCATGCAATGACAAGCCTCAGTTTCCTTGTCTATAAAATGGGAATAAATCCCAGCTTCTTAAACTGTGGTTCATGACCCCATATGAGGGTAATATAACTGAATATGGAGGTCACCAAATTATGATGGATTACCAATAAATATTTTATTTGTATACCTATTTTATATATCTATGTACCCAGGGTCAAAAAAACTGCTTGGGCAAAAAGCAGTCATGAATGGAAAAAGTTTAATAATCTCTGGTATAAATAATATTTGTACTGTTCAATATTATTATCAAGAATTATCTTATAAATTCTGATGCACTATATAAATATGGATTAATATTGTAGGTGTTCGGGGCAGCTAGGTGGCGCAGTGGCTAGAGCACCAGCCCTGAAGTCAGGAGGACCTGAGTTCAAATCTGGTCTCAGACACTTCCTAGCTGTGTGACCCTGGGCAAGTCACTTAACCCCAATTGCCTAAGCAAAAAGCAAAAAAAAAAAATGTAGGTGTTCATGGAAATGGAATGAGAATCAGATAGGAGTAAGAATAATAGCAATAGTAATAATAATAATTATGATGATGATGATGACAATGATGACTAGCATTTATAGAACTTTAAGTTTCGCAGAGCACTTTACAAATATTTCATTTGATCCTCACAACAGCTCCAGGAATGAGAAAACTAAGGCAAGCAGCAGTTAAGTGATTTGCTCTGAATCAAAGAGCTAATTAAGAAGCAGAGGCTAGATTTAAGCAAAAGTCTTCCTGAATCTAAATCCAGTACTCTATATAATTTGTCACTTAGTCTTAATCCCAGCCCAGGTGTTAGTGACCTTAGGCAATCATTGCAGTTCTGTAGAGCCTTAGTTTCTTCATGTGAAAAATGGGGACAATAATAATATTTGCATTATTCATCTTATAGGATTATGGTGAGGAAAATACTATGTGAAGGTCTCTAGGAACTTCATCAACTATTGTCATCACATTCATTTGGGGGACAGGAGCAGAGGAAACATCTAACATTTATGTAATGCTGAATTGGGAGTAAGGAAGTTAGGAAATTTCAGGGTTTGGAGACTAAAGTACCAGTTCTATAAAACTCTGCAGTATTTGCTTCCCCATGAACTTGACCCAATGTCATGCTCAGACCCATCCGCTGAGTCAGTCCAGACTGCTGGTGCTAGGGTAACAGCTGCTGTTCTTTCCACTCTGAAAGGTGTCAGGAGGCAGGCATCTGAACATTTTACCCTTCACAGATTGCAGTGATGCCCTCTGTATAACTCCAGGGTTTAGCTTAAAACACTAAAAGCCCAAATCTGGAAATATCTAAGCACAATGAGAATCCTGAAATAGAACATATCAAGTTCAAGAAAAAGTGCTATTATATGTTTATCCACACCTACAATAATGGTGATAGTTATTGTCAATAAATGATCATGGGCTTAGAATTGGAAAGGGTCATGTGCTTTTACTTTTTCCTTTTGGCTGTAGAAATGGAACCGAGGAGAAGTGAAGGCACTTGTTCAATAGTGTCCTATTTCTAATGAAGAATAGAGTCAAGATTTGGATACAAATTCTTGGATTGTTTAGGATTTTTCCCACTACAACATGCTATTTCTATAGTTATGGATCTATGATCTTATTGATATAAGTATGCTTCTTTAATGGCGCATGTTACAACCTTTTTGCCTTTTTATTCTATGCAACTTCAGTCCATGACCTTTATGGAGGATGGGTGGAAAATATATAGGGGGTGTGTTCTATCCAGTATGCTAGGGGTCTTCTTCCAGATCTCCTGCCATTGTAGGGTACATAGGCTTCTAATTTACCATACCGTTCCCCTGTTACATGACTACATCTCTCTATCTCTATGACATATCTATATCATATATCTATATATTTACAAATATATATTTATATATATATTTTCTATTTACAAGCCCTATGGGTTGTCCACCCAATTATTATCTGTATGATAGGCATTTTTTAATCCATTTGATGTTTCTTATATGGATTGTTAGAAGCTTTGTGGTGTTCTGGAGGTCCATGGAATCAATATGATATCAAATACAAAGAGGATCACTAGAAAGTTTCACCATTTACAGGGAATGCCTTTTGAACTTGAACTCTGAACTAAATATACTTCATCTTTGGTGAGCACTTGTTGTCTTGCTTTATGCCTCATTTGATATTGCTAATCTGAGAGACATTGAACAAAGAATTTCTGTTTGTGCCTTTCAAAAATCATTGTATACATTTATTGGAAGAAAGCCTTTAAAAGAACCTTTTCTTGTACTGAATCAGAGGCTCCAGTCAACAAATAAGAAGCATGGGGATTTTATACTTCCCTGGACCTATATGTCAACTGTGACTCTAAAGGTATTGATTGTTGTAGATTATTGTTTGTGAAAGTCTGAGTGAGAATAATACTTATTCAAATAGTGCTTCATGATTTATAAAATATTTGGTGTATCTTATGTTGTCTTGTCCTATTTTATAACAACCTTTCAGATTATTAACTGGTCATAATAATAATTTACTTAATAGGAAAATTAAGGCTCAGAGAGCTTAATCAATTAAAAGTTTATTAAGCATCTTCCATGTGTCCAAATACTTTTCTTGGTAGTCTGGGAGATACAGTATCAACCATGGCCTCTGCCCTTAAGGAGCTTACATTTTACATGGGGAGAAACAGTATGTAAATTCAAATAATACAAAGCAATGTATAGTGCTAAGTTGTGTGCTACACTGGACGGAGTTCAGAACTTGGAGTCAAGAGACTCAAGTTTAAATTTTAGTCCTGCTATTTATTAGCTGTGTGATTTGGGCAAGACATTTCCCCTCTCTGAACCTGAGAATTTTCTTCTCAACAAAATAAGAGTTGGTTGCTAAGGTTTTTTTTTCCATTTTAAAATCCTGTGATCTATAAATGCTATAGGAAGGCAGATGTGAAGGAGATTGATGAAGGATAAAGTGGTGAGGAATTTGATTAGGTAGGTGGAAGGGGAAGTGAGAGGAGTAAATGTGTTTGGGACAGCGAGACTAGACTGATTAGAGTAGACTGTTCTGTGTGAAGAAAGGAAGAGAAACATTACCTCTTCATTATAATACAATACATGAAGAAAAATAGGTATTGGGACAGAAGAAGAATGAAAAATGTGGTCAGAGAAATTTCTTCCTCTGCCAGGTTATCCTTCCTAAGAAGCAATCACACATGCTGGCTAATTATTGTTGCCAAGATGCAGAAGTCATCTTGGCTCTGATCCAGGGGGAATACAAGGAAAAGGGAAATAGGCTATAAAATGACATGCCTCTCCATCATGGCCCAAGAGGCCCTCCCCTTCTGTGTGGGAAAGGAAGAACTATGCCATATCATAGTATCAAGAACACTGGATCTCAAGTCTGAGGATCTTGGTTCAGATCCCGAGTTAATTTAGAAAAATCTCTAAATTAAATTTAGGTATAGTTCTTGTCTAGTTTTTCCTGTTTTCTACTTTTAATGTAGGTAACAAGGTTCTCAGTTCCCTTATAGGTACCAAATGTACACTATAATTAAGCATGGGGCAACACTTCTTTCAAACAACAGAGAATGAAAAAGATTCTGGGAGCTCATAGAAACCCATGAACAAATGCAAAAAACATAACATTCTCTAATACCTAATCATATTCTTTGTAAGGGAAATAAATTTGGGATTGCTCTTTGGACAGCTCCCTGTCATTTTGGTGGATTCATCTCTCCCCATATAGTATATATATCTTTTCAAGACATGTAGCACCACCCGGTGGTTTGGACTTGCTCAAGAAATTAAAGCATATATTGGAGCTAGTTGAACCTTCTTAACAGGCACACGCTATTCTATTAAATCATTGGCTTTGTTCTCCAAGTAGGACGCTGTACATATGGATTGCTCTCTGCTTTCTCTCTGAAGCATGCTGTATCAGGGACTCTTTCTAGAAGTGTCTACTTGAACTGAACTTGAGGTTAATCATCAGGAAACTCCCAAGGAAATCTTACTTCTCTATCTAGAAGTCTGAATCATGAAATCAGGGCATCTTGGGGATTCAGAATCCTTTTTCTCTTATAAGGGAGATTCAGCTTCTTTGGATTTCACTCTCAAATAATGCACAAGTTTTTGCCATAAATACGCAGTATTGCTTCTTGAAAGAGCAATTTCCAATTCTGCCTTCTCTATACCCCCCCTTCCCCAAAGTACAAAGACGAAGGAATTCTGGAGCAAAAGAAAATGTGTGTCTGCCTTGCTTATATAGGTTTTAAAACAATGGCCCACACCCACTCATTGAGAAGCTCCTTGATTTGATAAGGGATTCTCTGAATCCAATTTCTCCCTGAAATTTTCAGTCTTCTCTATTGACTCTTTATTACATGTTACCTCTCCCCCTTCCCCCCCACTCTTCCAAAGTTAACCCAATCTTAACACCAATCTCCAAAGTCTTAGCAGAGGAATTCCAGTTCCTTTTGAGATCAAATGTATGTAATAAACTCTTTAAAAAGTTAATAGTGCTACATTTATCCTGTATTTTTCTCGGAAAACAATTCTGTCTTTCTGAACCCCACTGAAGAACACAACGTTTATCTATCATGAGGACTACAAAGAGCCCATTTGCTTTCTTCAGTCTGAACAGAATCCAAGATGAAAGAATGCTAATCTATGTAGAAAGGACTGTCTCTCTCACCTGTGCTAGAGCCCAGATATTCCGTGCCCCTTGATATTGGTATGAGTTCCAAGGAACCTATGTATATATATGTGTGTGTGTGTGTGTGTGTGTGTATAAGCATATATATTTGTGTATCTGTATATCTACCCATATGTAGATATATATCTACATAATTATATAACATGTATATACATACACACTATATATGTAATACATGGATATGTATATATACACATGGATACATATACCCATACACATGCACTTGTGCACACACACACATACCCACACATGTCCTAATAGGAATAGGATTATGTTCTGTGGATCTTTAGGTGGGAACCAACTGATATTCCATTGGAGAAATAGGGAAGGGGTACTGTTTTCTCTCTTGATGACTGAGGGAGGAGGGAATAGAGGGGAGGGATCACACTCCTGGAGGAGCCCATTGGCATTTCTACAGCTTCTGAAATGTTATGAAATACCAAGACTTCTAGGCCCCAGGCAGGAGAAGATATGGCAATGAAGCACATTGATATTTAAAACTCTGTTGGTTACCCTTGCTCTTGGCACTCTAAGACCCATCCATTTATAAGACCTATATATTAACTCTAAGACCCATCCACAAGAACCTGAACATCAAGACTATTTAAATGCAAATTGAGTTGAAAATTATCTCCCCCTCTCAAACTTAAAGCAATTAAGAACTTATGACTGTATTAGAGCTGTATACTTGCAACAATTTGGTCCTCTCCTGTAGCTTCCTGTGCTTACTTGGGATAGGATGTCTGTGTGTACGCACATGCAAACACACACACACACACTTTTATTTTTAACAAAACCTCCTATATTTCTGAAGCACCATTGCTGTTGAATGTCATTTGAAACTGCTTAAGTCATAGCCACAAAATTCTATGATTCTTGTATAGGTATCCTGAGCTCGATTTACCCACTTGTTTCAGTTAAGCTAGTTTGACAATCCATACGCTGTAGTTTTCCTGAAAGGGTTTTGTGTCCCCTGAAAAGACAGGGAGGGGCAGCTAGGTGGCGCAGTGGATAGAGCACCAGCCCTGAAGTCAGGAGGACCTGAGTTCAAATGTGATCTCAGACACTTAACATTCCCTAGCTGTGTGATCCTGGGCAAGTCACTTAACCCCAATTGCCTCAGCAAAAAGCAAAAAAATAAATAAAAATAAATAATAAAAAGCCTTAATTTTATATATATATATATATATATAAGAAAAGACAGGAGATTTTCTACAAGAAAAAAAGGATTCCTGTTCCTGTTCTTGGGGTCAAGGAGGAAGACCTTCTATGAAATCCTTGCTTCCCCTTCCCTATTTGCTGAAGCCAGACTCCATTCTTGGTGGGATGGGGCAGAAAAAGACCAGGACTTAGACACTAAAGAGATATCTCAAGGTGATGCATGGAAAGTCACATTTGCAAGGGAAAATGAGATGGAATCCTTAAGGGATATGAGGGAAATTACTGAAGTAAACATGAGACAATAAATGCATTTCTTATAACATTGTAGTCTGACAAAAACTATTAAGCAGAGATCTAGGACAGCTAGTCATGGGGCATGGAATCCAGGAGCAAGACTGTAACTGGGAGAATTGGAGGGAGAAACACAGGCTCTGGTTCCAGAGCCAGGGATCCAAAGATAGAAAGATGAGAGGGGACATTTTATAGATGAAGAAACTGAGAACCAGAGAGCAGTGCTGACTCAAGGGAGGGTTACTAAGTGGCAAAGGACATGATAAGAATTATATTTCCATAAGCTTTCTATGGTACCATGTTTGAATCCTTTATACTATGGAGAGTCAAAGCTTAGGGATAGGTATATGCTTCTGCTTATGCAATGTCAAAGTACAAGTGACTTTAGTGACTGTTTCTGCAAGCAAATAATTTGTTAAAAAACAAACTCTCCTAATAGTTAAACAACTTATTGCAGAATTGGCTAGCTGTTTGAGTGTTTGAGTTAATTGCTTTCTCTCTCTCTTTCTCTCTCTTTTTTTCTCTTTCATCTCCCTCCTTTTCCTTCATTCTCTTTCTATCTTTCTGTTTCCTTCTGCCTGTTTCTCTTTCTCTCTCTCTGTATGTGTCTCTGTTTCTCCCTCTTTATCAGTCTGTCTGTCTCTGTCTCTCTCTTACCCCCTTCCTTTTCCTCTCCCTCTCTCTCTGCCTCTGTCTCTCTTTGTCTGTCTCTCTTCTCCTTCTCTCTTCCTCCTTTCCTTCCTCTTTCATTTCTCTGTCTTTCTTCCTCTCCTAGCTTCTCAGAGATGAAGAAAAATGTTACTTTTCCTGTTACTGATGCCTAGGAGAAGAAAGGCTATGGGAGCACCTTACACCTTTCCAGACAAACCTTTAAAACCTAACTTATAGACTCCCTAAAGTTTGTTACTATAGGCAGGGGCTATCAAGATGTGGGGGCAAGAAGGAAACAAGAACCTTCTCTAAATGTGATGAGGATACCAGACTTTCTCTTGCTCTGGTCTAGCATATAAAACTAGGAAAAGCAATGACTTCTGAGCTGGTGGTTTATGGTGGCTCATAATCTTGTGTTTGAAGAAATCCAGGTATGATTTCCTCATGGCAAGGTTAAATAGTGGGAAGGGCATATTGGTTTTTGGGTGGTTTCCCCTGCATTTCTGCATCTATATTTCCTTGTATTGTTTGTTTCCTCCAGGACCTCAGAATGCCTTCAATCAGTCAGACAGTCAGTCAATAAACATTTATTAAGTGTCTACTATGTACCAGGAATTATGCCAAGCCTGGGAATATAAAGAAAGCTAGTCTCTGCCCTGAAGGAACTCACAATCCAATGGGGGAGATAACATGGTAATGTTGTTGATGTTCAATCACTTCAGTTGTATCCATCCTCTGTGACCTCATTTTGGAGTTTTCTTGGCAAAAGTATTGAAGTGGCTTGCCATTTCCTTATCCAGCTCATTTACAGATGAGGAAACTGAGACAAATAGAGTTTAGTGACCTGTCCAGGTTCACACAATTAGTATCTGAGGCCAGATTTGAGCTCAGGAAGATGTCTTCCTGATTCTAGGCCTGGTACTTTACTGTACGATCTAGCAAATAACTATGTACAAATAAGACATATTCAGGATGAGTAAGACATAGTCAACAGAAGGAAGGCACTAAAATTAAGAGGAGTTGGGAATTGCTTCCTTTAAAAGGTGGAATTTTAGCTTGGATTTAAAGGAAGCCAAAAAACAGAAATGGGGGGGGGAGAGCATTTCAGGCATGGGGGAAACAGTCTGTGAAAATACTGGGAGTTGGAAGATAGAGGGTCTTGTTCAAGGCATAGGAAAGAGACTAATGTCAGGCCACTAGCTTGAAGAGTATTGTGAGGAAGTGCAAGGTGTAAGAAAGCTAAAAAGGAGAGGGCAAGAGACAGGCTATGAAGGACTTCCAACACCAAACATAGGATTTTATATTTGATCATCTAGGTGATAAGGAGCAACTAAAGTTTACTGAGTCGGGTTGGCTGGGCTGGGGTAACAATGTTCAATTTGCACTTAAAACATAACATTTCATTTAAATGCATGGCACAGAAGATTTACCTTGAAGAATTCTGAGGTATGTATGAAGCAGAAAATTATTTGTAGATTATATTTTCCTACCTAAATTTTCATCCTATATAAATATCTTTGTTTCAAAATCATGAGTTTTCTACTTGAATAATTACTTTAAAAAGGTGGGATCATATTTCACTGAGAATTGTTTCTAGTCTAACCTGAGATTTCTATAAATCATGAATCTATAAAAGAAAACAGTCTGTATTAGGAAGCAAGTTGTAAAAGAATGTTTGCTAAGGAAACCACTGCATTTAAATTAATATGCAATTTCAAGCAGTGCCCAGCAGGTCATAATCCTTTTAGGATGGAAATGCTTGAAGCAAGTTAGTAGTTTATAACAGAGAAACTCTCTCAAGTTTAAAAAATATGTCATACTTGAAGACAGCTAGCATGCTCCACCTACACCTTCTAAAACATTCTCAGTTTCTTTTCATATGGAGCAACCTCATGGTCCTCCACCATTCTCTGGTCCTCCCCTGAAAGTTCTCAAACTTTTCATCTTTCCTAAAATGTGAGATTTGTTTTCTTATAATTATGGAAGCCATCTCTTTCCATAGCTTCATGGAGAGATAAAAGCTCCTCTGGAAAATTTTTTTCTTCATGTTAATTTGTTTTTTTTTTCTAAATTATGCAAACACTTGTGCTTTGATTAGTTGTGAGAAGATGGATTTCTTGCTAAAGAAAGTAATCTAAGCAAGAGCTTTGGGGTGCCATACTTTAGGAAGAACACTAATAAGTTTGGGAGCTTCCAGAGGAGGACAGTTGGAATGGTATAGAACTTTGGGATTTTGCTGTGTGAAAATCTGTTAAAGAGATGGAGTATGTTTAACTTGGAGAAGAGAACTTATGTGAAGTATGATCATTGTCTTCAACTATCTGATGGTATGTTATAGAGAAGACATATAAAATTTACAATTATCCTTTCCACATTATGGGGGTCAGGGACACAGAAAAAAACTTTTTTTTGTTGTCTTCTGACTTTCAAATAGTGTCTGTGTCTTTCACAAAACTCCCCCCCCCCCCCAATTCCCATTTAATTTCTTATGTCGACCCTTGATATATTGAAACCATGCTGACAAAGTTATGATATGAAAAGGATAACTGTATTCTGATTGGCCCTAAAAGGTAAAAGTGGGACCAATGAGTAGAAGTAATAAGGAGGCAAATTTAGACTTGATAAAGGAAGAACTCTCTAACATTTAGAGTGATATAATAGTTGAATGGGCTGTTTTTGGAGACTGTGAATTGTCCTTTTCCAGAGATCTTTAAACAAAGAATAGAAGACATTCATCAGGTTTGTGGGTGCAGCTAGGGTTAAAGTACATGAATTAGATGGTCTTTGATATCCTTTCTAACTTTGACATTCTGTGATGGCCTAAATCCTTGAAGAATCAAAGTCATGAATATGTGAAAGGGTCATTATAGTCAAGCCAAAAGAATCAAGTGTAGGTTAATCAATCGGCAAACATTTATAATAATAGTTGGAATTTACATGGAATTTACATTTGAGGTTTACAAAACACTTTACAAATATATTATTTTAGATTACAAAGATGATCTTGTTTTGGATCAAACCTTCACTGGTAATTTCTTGTAAAATAGTGAAAATGCTAGCAAATCATACCTGAATTTTTTTTAATACTTTGCTTCTTAGAACTATTTTGTATTTTAGTATTTAGTATTTGAAATTAAAAGTATACAATATTTATTTAAAAAGATAATTGAATACGACACATTCCAGTCTCTCTCTCTCAGGTAAATATATCTATGGGAAACTGGGCTATTTGAATTCCAAAGCTATAGTCAAGGAGAGACTGTCTACCTGATAATGCTATTCATTATAGCCAAAGTACCTAAGACACTGATTGCTGAACTGCAAGACACAAAGCATCGACAACAAATATCACATGCTGCAAAGCATGTAGACTTCAAAAAAATTAAATCTGAGCCATATCGTTTTCCAATTGCTGTGTAAAAATAACCAGGTCAGATGCTTACAGGTGAAGTCTGAGGTTCCCTTCCCTCTTTTATGTTCCTGGAACATGGAGAAGGTTCAGGTTTTGCTGCTTATGAGGAAATAAGAAGGGAGATGGTGGCGCTCAGTGTTGGGGGGTGATGATGGGGTATGGTTGGCAATGACAGATACAAATGCAGGTCTGTGGGCACATGCCCTTTTGGGACATGTCTATGGGGGCAGTTTTAACTCTGCCTCCTACAACTATAAATTTCTATCATTGTTTCTAATCTACATCTAAACACACAATAGTATACAATACATATACATACTGCATGTACACATGGATACCCCCACATGTACATACATGTTGCATGTACAAACACACAATACATTGCAGACACTGTGTTTGTGTGTGCATGTATGCCTCTCCCCCCCCCCCGTTGACAAGGTTGACTGACATGTTCACTAACAAGTTTAGAGTAATAGTATTTCTAGGTGGGACAAACACTCTAAGAGACAATTTCCTGGGCACCAACTTGGGAGACAGGGCTTGATGGTTCTGTAGTGTGACCTAGTCTTTGAATATTCTCTTCTCAAATTAGGACTCTCCTTCATTAGAGATCTACATTGTAAGGGCAGAATGATGGCACCTCCTTTCATACACAAGATCATTAAGAGTACTAAGAGGAAGAATCCTGGGAGGAGGAGTCAACAGAGGAGCTATAAATCATGCAGCTCCAACAATGCTCTGAAAGTTGGAAAAAGATGAAAGCCCACCTCCAATCAAATCCTGTGGAATCCATCTCTTTGCAACATTTTTGTGCCTTGAGTTTCAGAGGTTGCCTTAAGGAGTTTGTGATAGGTTCAAAGCTTACATCCTGAAGCTTAAAACTTCCTTAATAGTTCTTTAGAAGCTAAAAGGCAGGATTGGATTCCTAAACTCCAGAGCTCAGAAAGTCTGTAATTCTGAGATTAAGCAGGACATCACATTCTGCCACCATTAGTCTTCCTGCCTCCCCCTTTCTGGACATACGTACTGTTTATTCAG